>CM035591.1:71328733-71516718 GCA_020423425.1 Chrysopa pallens | reverse complement strand
TAAATTTTATTTTGAATTTCAAATTTAGATTTTGGTTTCCATGGAAATGATACTAATAGGATTTGTATCATACTTTAAATGAGTACTTACAATAAAAGAAATTTTTGGGGTGGACCGCCCTTTTCACTTAGGGGTATAAAAAATAGCTTATGGCCTATTCCCGGACCTACCGAATATATACAAAAAATTTCATAAAAATCGATGCAGCCGTTCTTTAGTTATAAGTGGTGTAACTAACACGACTTTCTTTTATATATATAGATATACTAGCTGGCCCGGCAAACGTCGTTTTGCCATATATTTCTAATCAATATCAACATTTTCTAAGTATAATAACATATTCTTTACAATTTTCCTCTATTTCTTAATACTGAAAGCTAAGGCAAATCAGAATAAATAATGATATTAATTTATATTTTAAAGCATACGTTGCGGTGTCAATTGATATTACATCGATTGCATTAAAAATTTGAAGCAAATTGGACAAAGGAATCGCATTGTCCTATACAATCTTTGCCTCCGCTTTTCATCCCCATAGGGGTAGAATTTCAGAAAATCTTTTCTTATAGGATGCCCGGTATTTTGTGTGTAACCCACTATTTGGTGTGGGATACCCGTGACACGAAATAGTTATATATACACTCATGTTTGATGAGGGACACCTAGTACCTGGTGCACCCGTACTTCGTGCAGATCGTGTTGTGGTTCTCATGTACTTGATGAAAAATAGTATATGGAACTCCAGAACCACGAACGGCCCGGGTTATACTTGAACGATGCGATATGCACACTTTTTATAGAATAGAAGAGATAAATAAATTTTATTTTGAATTTCAAATTTAGATTTTGGTTTCCATGGAAATGATACTAATAGGATTTGTATCATACTTTAAATGAGTACTTACAATAAAAGAAATTTTTGGGGTGGACCACCCTTTTCACTTAGGGGTATAAAAAATAGCTTATGGCCTATTCCCGGACCTACCGAATATATACAAAAAATTTCATAAAAATCGATGCAGCCGTTCTTTAGTTATAAGTGGTGTAACTAACACGACTTTCTTTTATATATATAGATATATTATTTATTACTATTTCAAAAAAGTCGACGACAATAACGTAAATAAAAAAATTTTTTGTTTAAGATACATTAAGGAAAGATGATGTAACAATTCTGCATAATTTTTTTTGTAAAATAAATTAATGCAAAAAATTATTTTAAATATTCATTTTTTTTTTGTCTCTAAATGGACCTAACCCCTTAATTTTAAATTGAAATACAAGTATCATTTTAAAAATATTTTATTTAAATAATGAGATTTAAATAATGATTTTTTTATTTTATTAAAATTTACATTTAGATGTGTTAATTTTGTCTTCAGGTTAAATTTTAAGTAATTTTGTAAGACAAAATTAATTGATTGAAAATCAATAAACCCAACTACGTACATAAAATGAACTTTATTTTTTGTTTTCATTAATAATAAATTCTACCATTAACTTTGATGATTCACATTTTCCGACTTATTTCCAGAAAAACTGCCTGCCATTGATACAAATTACTTTTAGATGTTTTATCTATATAATTTCAAGATTTTTATCACGATACCTAATATTTAGTATTTTCGTAATGTTTGATAACTTTTGATTCTCACTTCATTTTTATTTTCTCTATCTGGATTTGCAGACCGCCGCCTCTAAGTAACATGTGTTAAAAACAATTCCTACATAGAATGACAATACATCTAGCTTTTTGTAATGTCTCTATATCTCAGCTCAACATATCATTCATCAAATTGATTCAATCGTTTAGTAGTTACGAGGGAACATTGAGACAGACATACATGCATACAAGTCAATCACATAACCCTCCTTTTCTGGCTACGCGTAATAATATAACAATAATAAAATTTGCATTTTACATAATTTTTTGTATCTACTTTTAAAATTTTTATAAGTACTATTAAAAAAATTTTACCTACCTATTAATTTCCGATTATTTTTTCGTTTATTCAATAAGCCATTTCAAAACCATTTAATCCAACGAAAATTGTTGTATCTACCCAATAACCCAATAATTTATACTATTATATTCCTTTTGATGGCTTAAGGGGTGATTAGGAATACAACACCTGTGGGCATTTTATGAACAACATACATGTTCTCAAAAAAAAAAAAAAAATAAGATCAGATTTGTGAATGAGCAAAAAAAAAATTGGTAACAATTTTCTGTTCCGTTCAAAAGTTATAGGGATATTTGCTTGAACAAATTGCCAAATTTCACATTTTTTTTTTTTAAACAATACAAAATTTTTCCAAAATTAAGATTTAAATAAAAATTTAACACAACATTCTCATAAGTACCCGTTTTCTCTGAAAAAAATTTGAGGAATGGGTACGAAGTATTTTCAAAAGTTATAGCAGTATTTGTTGAAAAATTTGGTAATTTTTTCAAGCTTTTGATCGGGACAGAAAATTTTTTCATTATTTTGAGAATTCAGGTAGTCGTGCATAAATTTTTTATTGAAAATAAAACTATAAACTATATTAAACGATTTTTTTTGGTTCAGCATAAACGTGCAGATTTTGTGTATTAGAAACCCGTAAGCAAGCCACGTAGAGCTGGCCGTGAGAAAAACACGCCGTGCCCAAATATAAGCCTGCTACCTTTAAGGTTTGACCCTGTGATTTGACAATAGGTAACGACAAATATTATTTTCTAAAATTAAAAAAACTGAAATACGACTTAAGTTACAAAAATAAGAAACAGTAACTATTAACGACAAATATTATTTTTACAAATAAAAAAAAAAAAAGAAATGCGACCTAAGTAATGAAAATAAGAAACAATAACTACCTATTAACGACAAATATTATTTTTACAAATTAAATGCTTTATATATGTGTGACTTCAACGATATTTGCGGCGCACGCCAAAACATGTCACCGATTTTAAAATTTTTTCCAACTTACTTGACACTTATCGTTATATTTTGGACAATTTACACAATATCTTTAAAAATTATAGCCTATGTGTTATACTGATGTATAAGCTAAATTATTGTAAAGTTTCATTAAAATCCATTAAGTAGTTTTTGCGTGAAAGAGGAACAAACATCCACACATCTACACATCCACACTCATAAACATTCGGCTGTATAATATTAGTAGGATGTTTTTGAAATAGAGGATGTGCTATCATGCATTAAATATAAGTAATTATGCATTAAACATAAGCTTACATTTTTTCTATACTTGTTAGGAAGGTGCGGTTTTTTGGAAATCGATGTGGAAGAAATTAGGAAAACTTTCGTTTTTATTGCATTTCCGCTTTTGGGAAAAATCTCCAAAAATACCAAATTTTTTTCTATAATTACTACAAAGATGCGGTTTTTTGCACGTTCGTGCCATATACGCTGAGATAACCGCACGTTCTATAAACTATAATGTAGCAGCTCGTATTTAACACAATAGAAAGCTAGAACTTTCGTTGTATATATCATACTCTAATGTGGCTACTTGTATTTAACACAATAGAAAGCTAAAACAGACGTTGGTAAAATAATCAGTAGTTTGTCAAAGCGCTAAGTAAAGAAGACGTCTTTGGACACAATATACAACTAACCTTAAATATAAAAACTAAATGCACTATAAGTAGACTGTGACTAGTGAAACGTTCGACCCATGGCACACGTTTGTCGCGTTCGCCAGTCGCACTACGTAGCGTCGTGTCGTCAATTTGCGCTGACCCATTCATTTGTGTATGTTACAAAAAATCGCGGTGTGCCATGTCGAGATGCGCTGTGTCACACACGCCGCGCCAGGCCTTATAATATCTCAAGAAGCTTATATATATGACACTTTTTAGCTAGAGGGTAGTAATAGAATGACAAAATCAACAAATAAGGCGAAATGTATGCAAATTTTTATAAAATTACCTACTCTGAGATTCTTTCTATTTTTCATCTAATTATGTTTTGAATTTTAAAAAATTTAATTTTCTAAATTAGTTTTAATAAACCTTTAAACAGAGTTAAAGTAACATAAAAAAGCTTTCAATGAAATTAAATTATTGCAAATTGTATTGGTAATTAATTAAGTAAATTTTAAATTAGTCGGATCCAACAATGACTTAACCCTTTCACGCACAAAACCGTTACGAATGTATTTTGACGAATTCAAGTACTTTCTGTGGTTAGAAATGGATTATTTAAAGCGGATGTATTACAAAAAATAAAATTTCCTCATTAGATTTCCAGAAAATCGATGGGACATCGATGTCTCATTATGCGATAACAGACGATATTTATTGGATTTATGGACATGCTTTGCATTGAGTTTTAAGTACAATTGATATTCCTAAGCAAAAAATTAATAATTTATTTAAGAAAACAACATAAATCTTTATTAAAACTTTATGTCACATATATATGAAGAACTTCCAAAGTTTTTTGATTTTCATTGATAAATTCTACCATCAACTTTGATATTTCACATTTACCGTACTATTAGTTATTAAAAACTGACTGTCATTAATATATTAATATACATTATTTTAGATGTTTCATCTATATAATTTCAAGATTTTTAACACCTAATTTTTAGTATTTTCGTAAATTTTGACAACTTTTAATTCTCACTTCATTTTTATTTCTTCTCTCTGGATTGGTAGACCGACGCCTCTAAGTAGCACGTATTTAAAGCTTTCGAAACCTACATAGAATTGCAATACATCTAGCTTTTTGTAAAGTCTCTCTCTCTCAGCTCAAAATTCATTTAACCGTTTACTAGTTACCAGTGAACATTGATCCATACATACAGGTCATACACATACCTCCGGTTTTTTGTTAAATTTAACAAAAAAAAAAAAAAATTTTAACTTTACGATTCCCTTTTCCTTTTATCACACACTACACACACCTGGCTCGTCACAATTATTTTACCATAATATACTTAGGTAAGGATTGTTTGAATCCCTTGTTAATAATTCATTTTCTCGTCATAGACATAGAGAGTACGGTAAGCCATGTTTTCTGATTAAAAAAATTACACATCATAGCCCTGGCTACAACCTGTCGAAATTCTAAACTTGTCAATAAATTGCATTCAATAAAATTTGAATCATACTGTTTTACATTGACCATGTGTACAATATTGTGGATTCTGGAATTATTATTTCTTCAATCAACTTCTTGATGTAGGTGTGTGTATCAAGAAAGTCAATGAGTGTCATTTAGTTGGAATATTGAGGTGTGTTTATAGCTTATAAAACTCATAACTAACTACAGAAAAATTGTAGAATATAAGCGTCATTCATTCACTTTAATTCGGAAATAAAGTGCTCTCCCAGTAAAGACCTCGAAGAACCCTGGTGCCTATTTCTGGTTTATTTGCAGACAAAATGATGATTTTTGATGCTCCAGGAACCATATCTCGTTCTATGAATGCCAGATTAATACTACTGAATTTCATCTTCTTTCAAACAAAATTACCTTATGCAATAATTATTTATTCGCCGTTACGTATATACGTATACGTATATTGGACATCGATGTCCCTTTGTATTAAATTTTGTATTTTAGTAACTTTTTGTGAAAAATTCCAGGAAGTACTAATAAAATCATAATAACTTCTTACCATTCAATAGCAAAATCAAACCAAAAACTATTTAAAATATAATTTAAATAACTTTACATTATCTCAAAACACACAAATTTAGCAGTTAATTTTATGTATTTTTTCACAACAAATCTTTTGAGGACAACGATAGACCGTTTACTCCAAAGGGTTAAGTTTTTATTATGGGTTACGTAATCTTACATGGAGTTATTTTTAAAATATTACTTTTTTTCTTTGAAAACTAACGAACTTTTTTACTTACTCTATACCACATGTCCATTAAGCTAGCACATAAATCAACGAAAATCAATTGTTTATTTATAAAATAATTAGAAACTGGTAAAGAGCGATCATAGAACTATATTCTCATTGGTGCTATATAATATTCGAATTACTGACACATTCAAATGAAAAAACTAATAAACTAATAATTAGTGCTAAGGTGATTCTAAACATTATTCGCCGAACAATTAAAAAAAAATATTTATTAGATGCAATAGAGAAGATTAAACAAAATTTTACACACCAAATTGAATAGGACTTTTTTATTAGGGAAAGCTTAATTCAGCGAAATTTTTTTGAAACAATGGGAATACTAAGTTCCACTAATAGTTTTTAGAACACTTTTTAATACTTATTTATAGATGCATACATTTTTTTTTTCAGTTTTACCTGTTAGTTATTATATGAAGAATGTTAACTTAATATTAACTTACTCAATACTAGCACTTAATTATTTTATTAATTAAAATTTGTTTAGTAAATTATTTTGTAATATTTATTTAATAAAGTAATTTTTGTTGGCAAAAATTACTTTATTTCAGGTTTATTTGTTTACCATTCGCTATTCGATTCATTCGGCTATTTTTTTTTAATATACGCCATTCGCTCAAATGGAATGTAAACAAAAATTTTGTTGCATCAATAGGAAAATTTAAAAAGAATCGCGTTAGAAAATTGGTGCGGAATAGTTTTTGCTACTCATGTACCGATTCTTACTAAACTATATTAGTAATTTTAAGAATAATATGTAATTTATCTAAATTTTTTATCTCATTAATTTAAATAATTTTGACTTCATTTTGATTTGTATGTATTCGAATTATAACCGTTGACTTTTATGTATAGACAATTTTAATTTCCTTTTGACCAATTGGGTTATATACTTATAGATACACAAATACCTCATTATAATATTAATTATTGCATGTTCTATTTAATTAATTTTTATTCGAATTAATACTTTTTAATTTATTTATTGGATATTATATAAATATATTAGAACGACCCCGGACTGACGTAACGTAATTATAGACATTGGCTGATTAAAAAAGTTAAGCAACAGCAGTCACAGTCAGTATGTGGATGGGTGACCACATAATCAGTACTGCAGTTGTTGTATAAAAATAATAATCCCCCTTGGTTAATGGCTATATAGCTGAAGCCAGAAAAAAAAATATGTTAGTTACATAGAATATGGCGACTTAAATAATAGAACGAGCGCACACCATCAATTTTTCTGATCAAAAAATCAGATTAACTAAATATTGTTACATCAGACTACACCAGATTTTCTGAAGTAGGCCACCGGTTAGTCAAAAAAGTAATTAATAAATTTAAAGTAACCGTTATTCACAGTCATTTATATTACAAACGTCATTGTGACTATTGTGAGTGGTTTAAAAATTTTATTTTAAATTATTTTACTCTTATTTACTAACAAAAAATAAAAAATGGTAGACATTGAACATTTAATAAATGAATAAAGTGATTAACAATAAGTCATCATCATTCATTTTTACATTCCCGCAAAAAGTATAATATAAATATTCAATCAAAGTTCATAAAATGCGCTACAAGAACATAGATCGGACTGACATGAATCCGATCATATCCGATGGTATATATGCGCGCACATGCTTAAGATTTTCTGAAGTAAGATCAGATTTTCTTATGAGAATTTCTTATAGGACTGTCCGAGAATGTGCGTTGACCATCAGATATTCTGATCAGAAAATCTGATGGTGTTCGCCCGCTCTAATTTCGCGCCTATATTCTATGGAGTCTAAGCTACTTGTGTTTTCATTGCATGTACGCCTGACTACATATACTGACCAATAGAGGTCTCGCCAATCGCACATTTTAAATAAGATAATATATAGAAGGTATTCCAATCCTGCAATGCATGATGGGAAATGTGTCAAGCGGTCGCGCCACCACGTGTGTGTCAAGCACACTAGCCGGCATCTAAAGTATTTTCATGCTAACTCTCGGAATAATAACAAATATTGTTTAATAATTAATTACTGTCTAAAAAAATTATTCTCACCTTTCAATAATAACAATAAATGTACGAATAAAAAAAAAAATAATCCGGAGAAATTGAGGAAACAAAGATAAACAATTAATTGAGGGTTTTAAAATAATTATTATCATTTATTGTTATTATTGAAAGGTGAGAATAATTTTTTTAGACAGTAATTAATTATTAAACAATATTTGTTATTATTCCGAGAGTTAGCATGAAAATATTTTAGATGCCGGCTAGCGAGCTTGACACACGCGTGGTGGCGCGACCTTCTTATATTGGATTGGAATAACTTCTTATATATTATCTTAATTTTAAATAGCATACATTTGAAATTAAAATACATTCAATTATCACAAAAATTATCAAATTGCAAATTGTGTTAAGCTTTTGGCAAATAAACCATGATATTTTTTCGAAATAATGACTATTGGACTAATAGTACTGTACTATAACATAATTTAATATAACAATGAACAAATAATGCATCTGCATGATATATACGCAAATGAAACAAAAATAATGACATGTAAGGACATCATTTTTTTAACTAACAGAGACTTATATCAGACAACATCACTAAATTTGCGTGCATCTTATATAAAATACATGTTATTTAATTACCTGATTTCATGATCAGAAAATCTGTGCGCTGGGCCTAACACAGATCTAACCATAAAATATATACCACGTACTAACCAGTTACACACGAAATTTACTAAACATGTAGGTACTATTCAAATTATCCACAGAATTATTTTCCATACGGAGAAATAAAATTATTCCATCATTGCAAAAAGGGAAAATAAAATTAAAATACAGATACATATAATATACACAATGCATGTACGTGTATGTTTTATATAAATTTTAATATTGGCTTCCCATTTTGTCTAATGGAAAATTTTTTTCTGTGGCCAATCTGTATAGATTATATACAAATTTCGATAAACATTCATCCACCCAATATTCGACGCTTAAAATTCTTCCACCGAATAATCGGAAACCGAAATTCGACAAAATTCCTATTCATGATACGTATCTCTAGTTTTGCATTTCAAAGACTTTAATCTATAACAAAATTTTTTTGAGATATTATTTTTTGTCATAGCCGAGCAAAAGAGTGGCGAAGAAAATAAACCGTAAGCACTGGAACTAATAAATTTATAGACATGTAAAATATTTTATTACATAAATTTATATGTACAAAACATAATTATTTTAGAATATCTAAATAATATATTAATTTTAAAAAAATGAAATCTTTAAATTATTTATTTGAGTACAGATAGTGGTTTTCCAGTTTATCCGCTGAAGCTGATGCAGCATTTTCTAAACATACTTCAATTGGTAGTCCAGTATCTAATGAATTTGCAACAGCCTCTTTTACAGCAGTACTATCAATTGTACGTAATCCAGTGGCCCAGCCCATTGCAGCCCATATACGTATAAATGTTGTTGTACAACTTGAACCATAACAACCGAATTCATCGCATTGATAATCCCATGGTGTTAAGTGATGATATTGTGGCCAGTAACTTTTTGTTATTAAAAATACGAGGTTTGTGTCAGATGGATATCTAGAAGAAATAGAAAAATTAAAATTAGAAAAATTATCTAAATTTTTAGTGATTTTTGAACGGCCCTGTCTTGGTGAAGAATCACCGCATGAAAAATGTCCATATTGAAAGAAAATAAAAATCATTTTGAAGTTTTTAGTTTGTTCTCTTAAAAATCTTGTAGCAGAAAATTTCAAAGAGAACGAGTAAAGCACAATTATGCGATTTAAGCATATAAACCGATTTTTTTTTTAGGATTGCGTGAAAATTGCAATAAAAAATTTTGTAAAAAAAATTAAAACAATATATAATTGGCCCTAATTTTAATTTTTTTTCAAATCTTGATTTGGGTATTTTTTTACTAAGATACGTTTGATTAAAAATCACTAAAATATTAGACAGATGTTTTTATTCCTTTAATTTTTTCTAGTAGTATTAGAAATTTATTCGACGATTTCAATATGTGATCTAAAAGTGAAAAATTACTTGGCAATCGATAAATAAATACATTATTTTTTATTTTTTATTTGTTTTTTTTTTTTTTTTTGAAGTAAACCTTATTTCAAAATTATTGAAAACTAAACAGACAGAACTAAGACAAAAATATTGAGTAGTTCCGCCACGATCCTATTTTTAATCGAATTTTAAAAAATATTCAAAAAGCTGTTACAATTGTACTCATGGCTCGATAAAAAATTAAAACAGCAACTTGTCGGTGTTTATATGTTCTTTCATAAAATCACAATCAAATTTTATAAAAATTCTGGACGGCTCCAAAAATGAGTTACTTACGGTATATATGTATTTTCTCATATATATTTGTATGCACCTACATTTTCATTAATTGTGAATAAATTTTCAAAAAACTTTTTTGTTTTAAAGGATATATATATCTCTAAATGGTCCCGTTTACACCAAAAAAAAACCCCTTTTCGGGGGTTAGAAAGGATTTCGATCAAGTGTGGAGTTAGAAAACTGAAACTATGGTTCTTTACATCATATCAATCTTTCAAAGTTTTCGGTTAAAATCCTGGCTCATTCCACTATAAATATACACACTAAATAGCTAATTTTTAGGACAACCTAGAATTTTTATAAGCTTTAGATAACACGAAAACCAACAACCTGTTTTGTTTTTTTATTCGACCATGAGCACAATTTTATCAGCCATTTGAATATATATTAAAACTTTACTAAATATAGGATGATCATTGCAGAACCACTTAATATTTTTGGATGAAACTTGTCTCATAAATCTAGACCAACATGAACTACTTATTTAACCTAAAATCTCAGTTCCATCCATCAAGATTTACCCGAGATATTCACATGTTTATTTCACATATATGTTTATTACATATATATACTGCGGGAGAGGAGATGAAACAATAAAAATTGTTACTGCAGGTACCCAGACATTAACTATAACAGCATAATAATTTCGTACTAAGCAAAATGCAATTTCCCACAAAAACTCATTTGGTGAAAGCTAACCATAATATTTCTTATTTCAAATTTCTCTTTGAATCATTTTTCAAGCAATGACGAATATAAATGAACAGATAATGAGTATAAGTTCGCCATAAAAAATAATTGATCGAACGGAATAATGTTTATTGAATAACTAACTAGACGCTTTTAAATTTCGTTTGTCTGCAGTTTCGCGTTTACAGATTTTGGTTAACATGGTTACTACATTAAAAAAATTCACTGTAGAGTTTTTGGAAAAATTTCATCTCCTCATTGCAGAAAATTTTCAAAAATACCAAATTGTTTTTATACATACGGGTAAGATGCGTTTTTTTTTTTTAAATCGATATTATTTTAATCGATATTTAAATCGATGTAAATTGAATTGAAATATTTAACGAAAATAACGAAAATAAGTAAAATTTAAAAAATAGCAGAAATTTTTTTTTATTGAATCCTTTCCTTCTCCAAAAATAAAAACTTTTTTTATATACAAGCTAAGAAGTTTCATTTTTTTTTAATTACTAATTAGATTATTTTGCATCCAGTTTCAGTGTCACGAAGACGGATGCCTCCCGTACAATAAACATCTAGTAGAAAATACAACTGTATACTGATTTGCATTGGCCTAAGGACATGTTGATCACGTATAAATGTGTATGTACGATCGAAAAAAGTTTTTCTCGCATGATTAATAAATAAATAAATTTTGTTTATGTCATAAAAAAACATTATACTCACTTGTCATTTGGTTGAAGTCCCCAAATTAATATTGCACTATTTACTAACCATGCCATATGATATGCTATACAATGAAATAAAATTCCTGCTATAAAAACTGCATTTATTGTAGAATCACCCCAATATTCCATTGGTGCATTTACCGGTAGCAAACATGCTACGAATACAAATAATATCCAGAAATACCTAAAAAGAAGTTAAAGTGTTAAAAATAAACATACGACTGTCTTTTAAAAGCGAATTTTTTTACTTTTTCTGAAACATTACTACACCATCTTGTTCAATATCAGACATGTCAATTTCTTTAGCAATTTCTTCATCTTGAGGTGATGCTTTTTCTACATTACTCAAAAAATGCGAATATAATAAGCCTTTACTTATGTTGTATGGATCTTTGTTTGTGCCTAAATATTTATGATGGATTCGATGTTTTAAAACCCAATTGTAAATTGTACCCTGAAACAAAGTTAAAACTTTTACTAGTGTGAACAAACTCTCGATTAATCCATATTTTTAAGTAAATTATTATCAATGTTTATGATAGCTTAGCTAGGTTATTCAAACTTTCTTATTCCATTATGATCTTGAATGTAACTTTCTGGGTTCAGGCGATATAACATTTGATACTTTTGTTACGTGGCTAATCAGTGATCTACCAATATTTGCTAGGATATAGCCATGGGCCCAGTTTACCCCTAGCAAATATGGTCATGGGGTCCTTTGAATGATCTTACCTATTAAAATTTAGGATGTAAATAAAACAAAACATGTTACATAACCACTTTTCGTGATTCAATGTGAGTGAGCAAATTTAGAAATATCACTCACTCATAAAATCAAAATTTAAAGTAAAGCATTTCCTTATTCATTATAGCTTGGTCATTCAAACCGTCTTGTTGTATTATGGTCCCGGTTATTGCTTTTTTAGAGCACAGAGAGACTATAGCATTTAATCCGGCAATAGTTTTGATACATAATGAGACATTTGTCAGTTAATTGTTGTCAAATATTTGTTGGTTTACAATAAATGTAAAATCCCAATTGAAGTGCATTCGCCTGTCCTATGATGTTTTGTTTCGAAAAATCATTATAAGTCTGATTAACTATTTCTTATATTAAGTATTCACGTAAACTTTATTACATAAAGGTAATGTCGATTTATATAAAATCAAAAGACTTGCACTGCATAAGATATATTTAATAAATTCTTAATTACATTGTATTCATTTAATTCTATATATACATTTTTTTTTTTTAACAAATTCGAAAAATTTATTCTTGAAACAAAACTTAAAAAACAATTCATTAATTTCTAATATATTGCGGGCGTTTATTGGAGTTCGACTCTGGATTCATACAATTTATTTACTATTATAATTTTTTTAATTAAACTTAACGTGAATTAAACAGTTTCTACAAACTTTTGTAAAATCTTTAAATTGACTTCATATTCTTTGTTTTGAATTGTGGATTCATTGTCAAATATTATTTGCGTAATTAATTTTTTATCGATTTCAGTGCATATTTTATAGAAACGGATACTATTTTCTTGTAAAGGTTTTGGTTGACGATTACTTAAATAATGAATAGCAGATGAAAATATTTCCTTTAATAAATCAACATCAGTAATTTTTAAATTTTTAACAATGTTCGGAATATATTTTAATAATGTTAGTTGTAATTTATACTGTTGAGTGTATCGATAAGCTGATTTACTATCTTTTAAAAAACTATCTGTTGCCAAATCTATCAAATATTTTATTAAGATTCGTAATTGTGGTAAGGTTCGTTGTCCTAAAAATGTATCCGTATGTTGAATCATTGTGTGTAATAAAACAACACTACGATCCACAATTAATGGATTCGATATTTCTTTGAAACGCCCAATAAGCGGAGACCATATTAAATGTACCATTGGTAATATTATATCTTCCCAATCACGCAAAACACCCACACCAATAGTTAATACATCAAGTGTAAGTATTTTTAAATTATGATCTTTTGATGGTAAAAAATTTAAACAACGTTTCATTATATCGTTTGTTAACTCTATTTCGAGAGGCGGTTTTGGCTTATTATTTTCATCTGTTTGCATATCATTTCCATCTGCATCTTTAGATTCTTGTATTTTTTGTTGTTCTTCTTTATAATCTTCTAGGTACATTTCAGCTGTCGTCATATTCTGTTCCCGTTTTTTAAATTCTTCATCGATTTCCTCATATTCATTGGCAATTTCATGAAAACCATCCACTTGATTTAAAATAGTTTCGGCTTGTAACTCCTTCATTTTGTCAGCATCATATGTATCGCTAATTTTAGGTTCAATATCAGTACTTAGTAAAATTTTTAAGTTACGATCTTTATCTTGCCATTGTGCAACAGTTTTAACAAATATTTGAAATAGGCGAATAAATGGTATCCAATTTTTATATTGAATTTTATCTAAACTTTGGACTAAAGCATGACTAATAATTTCTTCTATACATGGTAATATATGAATTGTACTGTATCTCATTATAAAACTAAGTACATCCAACACTTCAGGATTGTATTCTACATATCGTAGTTTCTTTATAATATGATATCGTAGATAATCACTATTATTAACTAACAAACTGGTCACATTTGATAAATTTAAAGCGTTCATAATCATATTTATTGAGTTCATACCAGCCAATGAAACATATGTTTGTGTACTGCCTGCTCGTTCCAACAGTATATAAAGAGTTATTCTCATAAATCTTTCAAATGATGATCCTAAAGCTTGTGCAAACAATCCAATTCCTTCGGTTAATAAACAAACTTGTACAACATTACTTTTAATTTCTTTTGTTGATTCACAATCTGAATCCGATTTTATTGATAAATACCAATGTTCTGAATCAATATACAACTCTAGGATATTTTCAATCATTTCGAGTTTATATTCGATATTTGTTGAATTATTTTCGATGGGTGTTGAAGCAATTGTATTCAATAAAAATATAATTTCTTTACGTTGTTCGTAAATTGTTTGAAAACGATCCAATAGCATGTTAATAATTGTTTCAGTTCCGTTATTAGCTATTTGATTGCCAATCACATTACATGCTGCGCATATTTTTGTATACGATTCTTCATTTAAATGACGAAATTTTTTCCATGGTGCTCCAGGCTTTGATACATCGTTAAAATCTTTAAATGAGTAATCTTCCAATAACGATAAATCGATAATATCAAATTCAATAATTGTAATTAACGAAGTTAATAAATAATTAACATAATCCATAGAATCCAATACTGGAAATGAAATTTCTGATTTGGTAAATATTCTTAAATATTCACATAATAATGTTAACGTTGATATTTTAGTTTTCTCATCTATCGAATTAATAATCAGTCTTGGTAATGTTGTTAAAAATTGATGAAATAAATTTTCAATCATTTCTACAAATTGACAATTATACATTTTTAAAAACTTATTTAAAATTATCGAACTTTCTAATCGCACCATTTCAAAATCATCGCCGGATAATTTTATTAATATAGATATGTAATACTTCATTAAGGGTTCCATAGTCTTCAAACAATCTTGAATAAATAATTCACAGATTTTGGCAACTTCTAACCGTACAGTTGGATGTGAATGATTTGCTAGTGTGCTAAAATTTTCAGATTGTATGTCCAAATTTTTGATAACAGTTTTATAGAATTCTTCATCACGTTGTTTATACTCAATTTTATCATTTTGAACAATTTGAAATTTTAGGTTTTCATTATTTTTTGGTGTTAAGTTATCATTAAGAATGCGTGCAATAAATCTACCCCAACATCGTACGGCTATCATTGCTATCTGATGTCCTTGTTTCTCATCGCTTTTATAAATGTCATTTAAACGCCGTGAAACACCTGGTAAAATATTTGCTAATAATTCTGCTGAACGAAATTGAATAACCTTTGATGGTTTGTTTGGGTCATCATACAATTGTGATATGGACATTATACACTCCAATGATGCTATCCTTAAAGTTCGAAGTTTCTCCTTTTCAGCTAAATCAAGACACGTTGAAATTAATTGGTACAACATTACATAAGTTTTCGAATCCCCACTGTAGAATTCATATAGAACATTCACTGATAAACTTGTAAAAATAATTTTTAAACAAATTATGATATTTAATCTTAATTCTTCGCTTGATTTAACATGAGTTTTAACTGATGAGAAAACTTCTAAATTTCCATGACAAAGAGCGTCAATGTATAATATAAATAATTTAAAATCATCAAATATATATTTTCGATTTTTGGCGTAAATTTGGACTGCTTCAAGTAGGGTCATTAATAAATCCTCCCTGGTTCCAGCTTCTGCAAGACGTCGAACTTCATCTGGATTGCTTAAATTTTTGGCGATTGTAACCATAGTAGAAAAAGCATCAATCCATTCATCATTTCTCTCATCAATATTTCGTATTAATCCCATAAACATATACATAAATCGTTTTTCCATTTCGACTGACATATTTTGATAGTTCAAATAGCCCGCTCTAGTTTATTTATATATCCATCGTTGTTAACCTCACAACACAATAAAACAAGTGTTTGTTTCTAATATTTTTATAATATTATTGTAATATTTTTATAAAATTATTGTAAAAACAAAATATATATGATTTAAAGAAATACGTTTTTATATCACTTATAGACGAAGTTATTTCAACGTATATGCATATATTTAAATATAATGGAAAATTTTATGTCACAATTTAATGAATGTAATAAATAAACAATGGTGGTCAAAAAATGAATAAAACAACAATCGTGTTCAAAAAAATTGAACTGATTTGAATAAATATATACAATTTACAAACTTTCTATACTTTCTATCTAATTTTACGTCGGTCGTACAGTTGCTAAGTGATTTTTGTTCTTCATTTAAACGAAAGTAGCAGTTAATCTATAATTGGGTATACATCTAGAATTAAAGGTTGGTTTTACGTTAACCATTAATAGTTATAACAAAATGAGACTTTTAGTCTTGTTTTTGATTAGCTTAACGAATAAACTTTTAATACTGTATTTAATACTGTATTTAATAATGAAAAACCTTGAAAAATTTAATTTTATCAATAATTATGTTTTTATATATAAATTTAGAAATATATATGAAACGATTCGCTATTTTATACCCGTTGCAAAAAACTGTTTTTTGAACAAACCACGCAAGTTTTCGAAAATTATTTGTGCCTATCACCAATCTACGCAGTTTCTCACGAAGCAAGTACTAATTTTACAGTTAATTTCCAAATAAATTTAAATTGAAGTTTGTTAATTATATATATTTGAAGGATTAATAATTATCAATAAAATTATATTTTTCAAAAAGGTTTTTCATCATTCTGATTCTCTATTATAATTCATTAATAATTTATTAGATCTCAATTAATGTATATTAGAATCAAGCCAAAGATGTAAAAATAGAAATTAATTCGCTATTTTCCGAAGTAAAACAATTACAAGAGTTAATTACTGGTTTTGTAATAATTATGAATGGTTAATGTAAAACCAATCTTCAATTGATATTCATAATAATAATAATAAAATATATTATACGTAAATTTTTAAATAAACCGCGAAAATAACTATGAGTTCACGGCTTCACGCTAGTTGGTGGTGTCAGAATTCAATGGTTATAGTAGAGTAGTACTATGTATACATAGGTATTTCTACATTTTCACCATTATAACTCCTCTTACGAACTGTCAGTTTGACATTTATGCTAACACAAAAAAGGGTTAATATTTTAAACATTGTAGACAAAGTAAGTTATATGTAAAACATGTGTATTTATTTGCATCTATAATTTTTCAGGATTAAAAAACTGATTACTTATCACTTTTCATGAAAAATACTTATAATTTTATTATAAATCCTCCATAGTTATTCCTCTTTAACAGTCTCTGTCAGTGGTACGAACGAACATTCATGTATACAGCGCCTTAATTATAGGGTTAGGTTTTAACTTAGGTTAGTTAGGTTGTATATTCTTGGTTATAACCTTTCGAAATTATATAAATAATATCGGACAAACGGTTTTTTTTTTTTTTTTTTGATCGAACAGATAAGTTACTCATTTAGATTGATTAAAAGAAACAAAAATATTTAAAAAATCGTTACATTCGGTGCCGGGTGCAGGCAAATTTTAAATCATTTTTGGCTACGATATCCGATACTTTGAAAACGATATTCGATTTTTTTTATGAATTAACGCAAAACGAACCAAAATAAAACGAAAATATTCGAGATAAATATAAAGAATAACAATATTCGAGTTTTCGCCAATTTTGCGAGTTTTCCATGCTTAGTTAAATCACAGGTTGGACATAGGGACCAAAAACTAACCCGACCCATGCAAACTATAACCCACAAATCAGTGGGTAGTTGAATCACAGGTTGAACGTAGGGGCCAAAAACCAACCCGACCCGTGCAAACAACACCCCACAAATCTATGGGTTAATAACAGTCGAAAAGGGCGTACATGTATTTTTAATATACAACTATTAAAAATACATGTACGCAAGTGTTGATTTACGAATTAAATTTCGGTTATTTGTCATTTAACAAAGTTAATAATTAAATCTTGTGACGTTTTAAATTGTAGTCTTTATGTGACATAAACACGATAATTACCAAAAAAGAAAAGTGTCGATAACTCAAAAAATAGGCGAAAACTCGAACATTGGTATTCTTCATTTTCGTCTTATTTTGGCTTGTTTTGCTAAAATTCATAAAAAAAATCGAAGCGCCACGGTTATCGTAATCTCCCCCTTCATTTTTATAAAAAATTTAACATGAAATAAATAATAACTTTGATCGAATATTTGCAAACGATTTAGCAAAAAAAAAAATATATTCATATAACACAGCCAAGTTCAGATAGCCGGAGACTAGACCAGTGATTCAATCTTGATTAAGTCTAGTGTAGAATATTATTACTTCATATTAATATTTAATGATAATTATGCATAATATATAAAATTAGACACATAAGTATATAATTATTTATTTATCCATTTGTAAATTCATAGTAATTACCTATGCATAGAGATATGCACTTTTAGTTATAATAATTTTTTTTACAAAAATAAAAAATGCAACACCACCTATTTTATAATAAACGTTGCAAAATACGTGTAAATAGAAATTCATTCACAAATTAATTTAGTATAGCATTTAATTCCATATAAATTTTAATTATTACTAATTTTACTAAAAATATGTCTATATATAAAATATTTTATTTTACTTAATGAAAATAATTTTCACTACGATATAAAATTAAAATATTTTAATTATATAATAAATAAAAAATATGAATGTTAAATTTTTGTAATAGTATTTTCTTAAAATTTTTTATTAATTTTGTTGTGGTTAGTAATAATATTTGATAATTTGATGGATAAATAAAGGTTAAATTAAAAATTATTTGAAAAGAAACAAATTACTTCCGGTGGAATTTAAAATATACACTTGTTTACGATTTTTTAAATATCAATAGTTTTTGTGATTATTTGGACGCAAAATAGCGTTTGATTAAATTTTGTTATAACGAACGGTATTAATCGACAACGAAGCTTTCTTTGCCTGTCTATATCGTCCATATAATTTTATAAAAAAATTTCCTAACATTTGTTGTAACATTTAAATGTACACTTAATATGTAAATTGAATTATTGTAAAATTAATTTTTTATCTTGATGATTCCTTTTATTCATTAGATACATGTAGAAAAGAAAGATGATAGTATTTTGGTTAATTGTTTTTATTAAGTAATAGTGAAAATAATATTTATCAAATTTTAATTACCACTTCGCAAGTATTAGGTATAAATCATTATTTTTTATATAAAAATAAAATAATATGATGAACGGCTAAATAACAATGCATATAATAAGTATAATTATTATAATACAATGGTAATAAAAATTGCAAAATTAAAAACAAACCATTTCATTGTAATTGACTAAAAAATAAATATTTGCTACTAAATTTATTGTTAATTACTAATCAACGGGATTTTAAAAATGTCAAATAGAAGCGAATTAGTATTCAATAGTATTCATCTTGTTCGTATTTATATTTTGAAATTTACTAATAATTCCCTTTGGTTACTGGCTATATAGCTGAAAGTAGCTAAAGCCATAAATTGAAAAAAAAAAATCCTCTCCGCCTTTAAGTCTTCAATTTCGATAAACTCTGTTGAGCGATAAAAACATTTTTGCGTTCGGAAACCTAATGTTAAAAAATAGAAAATTCAAAAGGGCACCTATAAAAAGAATAATCTGCTTATTTTCATACCACAAAACTAGATAATAATGGTATCGACGAGGTTTTCGAGGACAATAAATATAAATTTGGTGTTAAAAATATAAAAAAAATTAAATATAGCGCTCTTAAAATGAATACGTAAAATATAATAATATCCAGGGGGTTTTCGACTTCGCTGAATACAAATAGGATGCTACTAGCTTGCTCCTATTTTCTTCCACCTTTTTTATTAGTGCCAAACATATTTAAAAAAACCGTTCAATTTTTTTTTTTTTTTTGAATTTGCGTTACTTGAAATAAGAATAAGTAATATATTTTTTTACTTTCTAGATTAACATAAATCAAACTAGCCAATCTACATCCTAATTTTACCACTGAAGATGCACTCAAACTTTTTATTTACCTCGTAAAGGCTATAGAATTACAATATTTGCTAATAAATCGAGAGATCGTATAGGTATTAAGAACATTACAAACTTTTTAAACTTCTTTATATTCATGCAATAGATGTCTCAATCAAAAATCTCTGTGTTATGAACCCAATACATAAAGCTGCCTGTGGTTAATAAATAAAAAGATAGTGTTGCAAATTGCAATTAAAAATAAATGTTAGAAAAAGTTTATAGTTTTGTTTTTATGGATAGTTATGGTAAGCAGGGGTGACAAACATTTTAAACTAGACAATAAAATGTTATAATTACCAATATTTATTACAACAACGATCCAAATGTTAATGACACTTGGAATACAAAAATAAAAACGAAGATAGTGCCTACTAAATTTCATAGCATTGAAATAATTTGCTTTTTAGTTATTTGTGTGCGAAAAAAGAAAAAAATACAATGAATATTACATCAGACTTTGTTTTTATTATCTCAGTATAGGTCTCAGTTTTTGAGTCAACTACCATTAAGACTGTAGTATTACATAAAATTACAAATTTAGCTACTGATTTAGATTTCTTGGAAAGATAAGGGTTCAATAATAGATTGTTAATTTATTGTTTCTTATTTTAAAAATGTTTCAAACAAAACAATAAATTAATGGAAGCCAATTGAACTTCAAGAAACTTTTTAAATATTTAATATGCCTTCAAAGTTTCTGAAAGCTACCTTGATCACTAAGAGGTAGACAAACAGAAAAACATGAACCTAATTATCTTTCTTGGAATTAATTCTTCTTTACTATAATATATACGTACACGCACACACACACTATGATCCCCAATATTAAGATAACACAGTTGTGATCAGTGAATTATTATTAGTGTTCGTTATCAATGTAAATTTGTGTGTGTATATGAATGTATCATATTCTATATAGGTGTATTCTAATTGTTTCTCTTTAAATGCCTATATGCAGAGTATAATAAAAAATGAACTGGTTATTCTATTAATAATATTTTTATTCTCAAAAGGCGAATATTGGCACCCCTATCAGTAAATAAAATTTTGCATTTAATGCATTTGTATTATATAATATTTTAACACAATAAGTGCAGTTACAGAATGCAACTTGTGACAGATGATTGAATAATAAATTATGTATAATCATTTTATTACATACAATAATATTTTAGTATTTTTGTTCATAAATTTCACTTTATTTATTTATGCCACTGGTCTTAAATATTTATATTGTTGGGAAGTAAAAATTTTTTGAAATGAAAAAATATATTAAATAGTAAAAGGGAAATTAAATTATTATCTATTTAAAAAAAAATCTATTTTTGTATAACCTTATACTGCATAGAGTAGAAACGCAATTAGAGTGTAAATATTTAATGTCTGTAGTAAACAATCAGTAAATATGAAAACTATGGAAATCTATTTTCAGGTCAATTATATGTGAAAATCCATTTACACATATTTCGATATTATTGGTCTTTTACCCTTTTTATACTGAACATATTTATTTTAGTCTAAAGTTCTTAGACTATATTTATTTTAGTCTAAACTTTTTAGATATCAAAAGTTTTGGTATAAGTATTATAAACATTTTGGTACATAGAATCATATTATTAGTCAATATATGTTTGTTTCGTACGCCCGTCTGCCTGTCTGTCCGTTATCAAGATAACTCAAGAATGAAAAGAAATAGCATGCTTTCACATATCTTTGTAGCGTATTCTGGTCTATAAAAGTGAATTTAAGTTCATAAATGAGTAACATTGGTCCATTGGGTCAAATGGATCCATGACCCAAGTTTTAAACCATAAAAGATATAAGAAAAATTCAAAATTAAAAAATGTTTGTTATTTAAAACAATATTGGTAAAACAAATTAACAACTCTTCCTTAAACGTGACCGCACCACACGATAAAACTAAAAATATCGTGTTTTCAATATAAACCGAGTGTAAAACCCAAGTAATTTTTCTGCGCAGCATTGCCAAAAATTCCATATAGCTATAATTAATTAGTTTATATTAAAAATTACCGAGTTGTATTTTATAAAGAAAATCAACTAAGTATAGTGTTGACCCTTATTACCATTTCAATTCATAAATTAAAATATGTATTAAAAATGCTAAATAATATATTTAAACAGTTAATTAGAATAATTATAAAGCACATCGTGAAAGTTCCAGGGAGAAATTAAGTAAATTTATTAAATTTGAGTATTTCCAGGTCAAAAAATGTCAAACTTTCCGCAAGAATTGCATACCATATTAATCTGGCTACCTCACCATTATGAATTTCTCAGTGGGGCCTTATAATTCTTAGCCAAGCTCCCTATAACCCAAATCAAACATTTTTAGAGAGATGTCTGAGCGTGTGTATGGATGTACGTTCGGAATTTTTCGTCTCGATTCTCTCGAGAACAAATAATGATATTGACGTGGGACCACTTTCATTCGACGCATATATAAACTTCTTGACTTTTCAGTAAAATCAGTCATTTTCCTAATTGAGAAGTTTGTCGTATGGACCTTGTGGGTTGCACCTAGACCACTTGTGAAATTTATTTTTAGGTATTAGTGCGAACAAACTACAATTATTAGTCTAAATAAATATTATAAAAAGCCAAAATTCAATATTCAATAGATAATTTTTTTAAATATATGCCCATACATTATGCCTTTATATCAATCAATCAATGATAATGCAAAAAACATTGTTTTATATCCACACAATGTAAGTTCATTGCGGTCAACCGTCTATCAAAATTTTAAGTTTAGGAAAAATATTTAAAAAAAATAATAATTTAAAAAATACGTGTCTTGGATTCTTGAAACTTTAAAATACTTTCGAAATAGTGTTATATCTAGATATTATTTGTAAGTTATAGTTAAAATTTAACATAGTTTTTTTTTTTTTAATCTAGAAACAAATTATTTCAAGATCGAATTATTAGCTTTTTTATTGAATATTATTAACAAAAACTAGCATGCAAAAAAATGCTCGAAGTCTGTCACATTTTCTAAACACTGAACTTGTAAAGGTCGTATTGACCAAAAGTCGAAATTTTTCAATTATAATGTGATGATACGATAATGTGAATTCAAATCAATTTGAATTAAAGTAACGTGTTATACGATAAAATAAAATATTACGCTGTGTTTGTATTTGTTTGTCTGTTATCGCATTTTAGTTACTATTATTACGTTATATTAGTTACTATGCAACCAGGAAATTAGTTATAACAAAAATGAAACGAAAAATAATTTACGGGCGATCTGTGGTCGGGAAGTGAAAGGGTAAAACACGGTTTATCTCGATTTTCGGTAAAACTGCAAGTTTTCCATAGGATTTGTAGTTTTGCCGGATATCGAGATAAATCGTGTTTTACATTTAAAAACTTACCCCCTTCCATTTCCCGACCTCAGATCGCCAGTAAATTTTATTTCCTTTCATTTTTGCTATATTCTCATCCGCTTCGAATGGGTTTCATCCGAATATAAATATTTTTTCATTTATTGTCATTTTTTAAAGATTCTACCCTGGTCTAATAACGTATGTATGTTCGTGGCTAAGTAAAATCATTATTTTTACTTGTAAGTAATTAAAATTTGTCCTTTAAAACTGATTTTTACTTATATTTAATTTTTATTCAAAAAAGTGTATAGATAAATAATTTTTTAAAGTTTATGCAAATAATTAATAACGTTTAAACAAAATATTTTGATTAAACTAATACAAAACAAAAAATTATGTGGTTATATTGAAAGACTTCAGAATGCACCTCAGGGCCACGTGTGAATTATCTATTGTTATATTACGTAACTCAAAATTGTACACCATATTAACAAAAAAAAAAAAAAAAAATAAATAAATACTTTAACAATATTAAATTCAACTTCTTTAGTTTCTTCTATCAAAAATCTGAATAACTTATTATTAACATTTCTTTAACTGTAATTTGTAGTGAGTGTAAGAAAATATCGAGGTACTAGAATAACTCGAAAAATAATGATTTTAGAAAAAATAGCTTTATATAAGAGTTGAAGGGATAAAATAGTAGTATAAATCGACATTCTTTATAATATTTGTAACTTTCCGAAAAAGTTATTGTTGCCCCATTGACCCTTGACTGCTTAAATGAAAAACTTACTAGTAAATTATAATTTTGAATGACTTACCTGTCCAACTAATGTATATGCAATCATTAGAAGTATTCGAAGTCGTTTATTTGCTTTATATGATCTATGGGCCCATAATCGATGTGCACCAGCAGTTACTCCTAATGTTGATACCAATACAAGAAATAGCGCTAGAAAAAATTGTATCACTCTTAGAATATAAACCAATATATAGGACATAAGTAGTTTGGGGTGTAAAAATTCAAATGAAATTCTATGCGTTACTCATTCATATAATGAATTCTCAAAGATTGTTCAGTTCTTTTAGCTTTTATAATTTTGGATTTGTCGGTATAGTAGACTTAAACAATTGGAACATAGATATATATATATATATATCTAGGGGGATTATTTGGAGTTTTTTCACAGCAAATAAATCAAGGGTAAAATTTTGAAATTTCAATTTGCTTGAATAAAAGTTACAAATAAAAATTATTGAGAATAAAAATGTACATACAAAAAGTACCTTGTTTTTTTTTGGCTATTATTAAGAATAAGGGAGCTAGAGAGTTTATAGTTGAATCGTTTTCGCTAGTCCATTGTTTGTAAACAAAAGTTTCACGTGAATATTTGTATTCTACAATTTGGTTGGTTGTTTGAAGGATATTATTTTTCATTTGTAAATAATAGTTTACTATTATTTATAGCGTGCATTACGACACAGTACTTATTAACCAAAAACATAGAGTCGATAAATCAAGCCTAATTGTAACGCAGTAAATGCGTGATCAGTGGACTAACGAAAACAATACAACTTACTCTTTTGACTCAATCCAGCTTCCACCCCTTACATTCCACCCATTACAGGTAAAAAGTACAGCCTTACATAAAGGCCTCGGGCTAAAATTAACGCACTTTTTGCATATTTATTTTACAAAGGGATTGATGTCTTTAAGAGCGATTATCCACAGCTGTTAGAAGCTTCTTTTTGTAAAGCGTGTGCCATTAACAAGCTGTTGACTTAAATTATATGAAATATACATTATATTTTTTTCAATTTTCGCCCACAAATAACTCAAAAAATACTTATCCAAATGTTTTGATTTTTAATATGCACTACATGAAATCGGAGAGCTTATCGAAGAGTTTTTCTCGAAAAAATATTTCAAAATATGAAACCAATTGATTTTGACCTTTTTTTCGTGAATTATATAAAGGATTATGCTTCTAACAGCTATGGATAATCGCTCTTATGCTAAAAACAGTGTTAAAAAATAACTTACTAAAGAATATTGTCGTGTACATGGCTTTTGTAAATACTAAATAAATAGCATATATTGACAATAAATTTAAATGAATAACTAATAATACTAAAACCCAATCATATTCCCTCTTAATGACAGGATCATTGGTTGGCTTTTTTGATGTAATTGGTGATGTTTCATAGGGTGCTCCATTTAAACCCGCTTTTTTCGACGAGCTATTTATTGCTGTTGTACTACCGGATGTCATCTGAAAAATATTTTATAAAATATTTTTTCAACCTTTAAACAGATATGTTTAATTATATTTTGTGGTTTTAGAAAATTTTCTATTTAACCATTTGAAGGACATGATTCTTATTAAATAATTAATTATTATTATTGTTTGTATATTATATAACTTAATTAATAGGTTTTACTTATATTATTTTATTAGGCTATACTTTAGGTTGTTCAATTCAAATGCAAATATTTGCCTGCTTAGAACTTGCTTAGTTATAAAAAACCGTAAATTCACAAATAATTTTCATATATCTTTTCATTCAGTTTCTATCCATTTTTAAGTTTAAGGTTTGTAAGGCTACCTAATATTGACCGCACAAACAAAATTTTGGTATAGGTGTTCATAGAAACCTAATTTATCCATTTCCGGCTCTCCGCCTGTCTGTCAGTTACCATAATAACTCAAAACAATTAGAGATAAGGGGCTGAAATTTTGGTGACGTATTCTTAAAATAAAAAGTTCGTGAATGAGCAAAATCGGTCAATTGGGTCCAATGGATCCTTAACTTAACTTTAAAACTATAAAAGCTTTTCAAATACAAAAAATATTTATTTTTTTTTAAACAAACAACTTCGATTTGAAAACTTTTTCGTAAACTGTTAGGAGACGCAACAATTTAAGCTCAAATTTAGCTAATTATCACATATAGATAATAACAATACATTGTATTATACAAGTATATGTTATATAAGCGTATAAACTGGATATGGTAGAAAAATTGGATGGTTAAAAGTCGAATTAGTATTGTAAAAAATATATTACATCAAAGTAACAGCAATTATTTTTAAACTTATGTTGGAAAAAAATCTAAAGCATCGATTTAAAAAAACTACGATATTTTCTTGAGGAAAAAATATCGATTCTCGAAACATCGATGTACATAGCACATGTCTCATTTGGAGCCACCAATGCTTCAAAAAAGTTGTTTAAGTTAAAATCCCTTAAAATCGTTTCTATCTGTATATTGTGAAAAATATTCATTAAATTTGAAGAGGAAGCAATAACTAAAAACAATTCTTATTTTTGTTGTTAACAATTTGATAAAAACAATTATTTTATGTAATAAATTGCTGATATTAGAAGGATTGTTGTTAATAGCATTCATAACAAAAGTATTTGAATAAATGAAAATCAGAATCATATTTATTTTTTTGTCAATCAATTTCAAACTTTCACTTGAAGATATTTTAAATAATTATTATTATTTATTTCAACTAAATATCAATATGCATTAATTGATTCAATAAATTTCAACATAAATCATTAGTCATTTTATACATTTTTGTATTGGGCTTACAATTAGACACAAAATTCCCAGTCATTTAGTACAATAGATGAAATTAAGGTGAGTTATGTTTTTGGTAAGAGCTCTCTATAATAAAGATGAAAAATATAATGTTATATACATTGTTTTTTTTTTTTTTAATTTGCGCGCACAAATAACTGAAAAATTTATCTATCCTCAAATCCCACAAAGTTATCCTCTAGTAACTAAAAAATTTGGTATGCATAAACTTGACATGAAAACAGAGGTCATTTAATATAATTTAAAGCTGAATTTAATATAATTTAATACTGATTTGGGTTTCTGCATTAAATTAAATTAAGTTCGATCACAGACTTGTTAGAAAATTTATATATTTTTATAATTATTTGTTACTGAGCAAAGTTTTTAGCTAATCATTTTCGAACATTTTTTTCGACAGATTTGACGATCTAAATAATCGATGACATATTGATATCTCATCCCTGAAACGATCGAAAAGTGCTACTTTAAAAAAAAAATACCAGAAAGCATTTATTATTCAAATTTATTTTCTGGAAGCTGAATTAATCGCTTGAGGTTCGATTGATCGATTATGGTTACGCTCCGGATATGTATAAAAATCATATTCGTAGTGTAAAATACGAATGAAAATATCAATTCTTTATCCCCCGGTCTAAAAATCATTATACATATTGACACGATATGGAAACTATTTAAAACTGATTAATGATTAAAACTTGAAACTCATAAAAAAATCAATTGTTTTATTTCATAAAATTATAATATAAGTATATTAATCAAATTATATAATAATAATTTTTTTAACTACTATGGTCATCAGTGACTACAGTAAATATTAATTATTATAATTAGAAAAACAATTTTTATTCAAAATAATATTCATCAATTGTTCACCAAGTTAGCGAAAAATAATATAAAATAAACATAACTTACCTTAACTATTGTTATAACGATATTTTAATTGTTAAAATCCCTTGAGCGGGACAATGTTTAATGAAAAATATCTGATCTATAAAATTCGAATGTGAATGTCGAAAAAGTTTAAAGGCACACCGCACACCGTGTGTACTTGACTAACGAAGACTTTCAAAATTAAATTTCCAATATTGAAATTCGTAAATGAATAAACATAATTTTTCGATTTTTTTTTTAAATATGACGCGTATAAATTAAAAAACAATTTTTTAATGAATTATTTATAAGCAAATTTAATTTTTACTGTAATGATGAATTGTATTTAAATATAAAATACAGTGTCACACATTGTTTTATTAAAAATTTAATTTAAACACAATAGTTGTTAAATTTACACAAAATAATAATTTTCTGCTATCATATTGTTAGTTAACATTTAAGTTATAGTATTTATTATATTTGTTATTTTATTTGTAGTTGAGTGGGGTTGTTTAAAATATATAGTCTATGCATAACATTAACTTATAAGAGTGGTGTTTTATCGACTAGGCCCCAGCCAGCCATACACCATTCGTAATTTCTTTTTATGAAATATTCATTTTTAAAAGTGAACCAAAATCTCAACAACAAAATTTGATTATATTTCAATGCCCTGTTATAAAATTATAGCAGTTATTGTTCCGAATACGTCAAAATTCCAAATATTTTCTAGACAAAACTGCTATAACTTTTTTTTTAAAAAGCACGGAATTTAGTTTATAAATTTTTGGAGGGTTTGACGGTAATGTTATGTAGTTTTTATTGAATTCATACTATTTTAATTTTCTTTTTTTTTTTTTTGATACAAATATGATTAGAATCTAATAAAAATTTAACAAACACCACCACAAGTAACTCACAGCTACCATAACTAACTCGAGTATCCAAAAACTTAAGTATTATAGTTTTACCTTAACTATAGTTTTACTAAGGATTTTCAAAAGTTTTTGCCAATTTCATCTAAAAAAACTATAATTTTTAATAACTGCTGTAACTTTTGTGCCTACACCAAATTTTTGTTTTAGAATTTTAGTACGATAGAATTCCATGGATAAAATATTACGGTCTAGTAAAAATTTTCCAAAAGTATAAATTTCAAATATTCATTATGCTGACAATGTCATAATGGAAAAATAACGTGTGTATTTGATTAACAGCCACAAAAAATTTAAAAAAAACAGTAATTAAATTTTTCTTCCTTATTTGAGAGATCGCGCAAAAATTGCCCTCTATCAATAGACAATTTTTAGTATAAGCAAAATTTTACTAGAAATATACAAAATTTGCCAAATTTGCACAAATCACTTTTTTGTTAAATCCACAATATGCAAAATATCTATTAAATACGAGAGTACTAAATGTATATATTTTTAACAAACCACTAACTTATCTGAATTTCATATATTCAAATATTTACATGTTTACTGACAACGTTACCTACATTAAAACAAGTGAATATAACAACTAAAAGAGTTAATTGTTTAGATAGTCGACATATGATTTGGAGTTAATTCATTCTTTTAATATTCTAAATATCCAGTCTATACAACTGTAAATATATATCATACTAATATGTATTGTATTTATATATGTACTTAATATCTAAATTTGAGCTAAAATTATGGTGAATCTAAGCATTTTACAAAAAAAATGTTTTTTATCTTAAAAATTTTCTTCTATCTTTTTTGGTTCGAAAGTGGAATCTGAGACCATTGGACCCAATGGGCCTATTTTGCTCAACCATCAACTTAAACTCAGTCTTTATACCTAAAATACGTCACCAAAATTTCAACACGCTAGCTCTTTTCGATACTGAGTTATCTTGGTGACTGACAGGCGGGCAGACGGGCATGCGAAAATGGACTAATTAAGTGTTTCTATGAACACCTATACCAAAAATTGTGCGGTCAATATGTTCTAGCGCAACATACTTTAGACTTATGACATATTATGTATCTGTCGAGTACAAAAACTTTAAACTAAAAATAATATACTCTGACATTTTATGTATAGGTCGAGTGTAGAAATGTGTTAAGTAGAAATACATTTTTGTGGTAGCAATAGATATAATTTTGTTTTAATTGTTCGCAGATTAGAATTTTATTCTCGAAAAAGAGGGATGTAGGGCATTTTAAGAACTTTATTTTCCCGGTATTTAAAAGGTAAAGAATTTTTTTTAATGGTAAATTCAATTAGGTACAAATTTTTTATAAGTTTGAAACAATATGCTCTAAAACCAATCTACTAAGCTAGTACGAAAAATAATAAGGGGACCAGACGGAAAGGAATAAAGAGATATTTTAGCGAGCAGTTATCTAAACAAAAAAATTGAAAATTTCTTTTTTTTTTTTAAACAATACCCTAAAAGATTTTCTATTTTAGTACTTTCTCTGAAATTCTTTCTACCAAAACAAACGAAACGCGCACTCATTACAGACTTTAAAGCACCCATATTACCCGTTCTAAAATTTCTTTCAAAAAATGTAATTTGAAGTTATTTCTTACATAGCAATAAATTATAAAAAATAGCTTACTATTAAATAATTACTGCAGAATAATATTGCAATTTATTACATTTATAAATAGTTATATATTACTCTCAAGAAAATTCTGTAAAGAAGTGTTAATTGCTTAAATAGCCTGTATATAGTTGAATACAAATGTGTGATACGCAGTTCTTTCTGGTGAAGTCCATGAAGAGTTTGTTTTCGTATATATATACATATAAACAGTACGGGCCACATGTTTGTCCAGGATGAACTCACAAACTATAGAGCCGCGATTTTAATCAAATTTTCTTTTTCAAAATGTGTAATTTGCTATAGCTTAAAATATTCTATCCACGTGGTGGTGAAAAACGGGGACAATTTTTTTATTACAAGTTCCCACTTGAAGTATATTACAAATCCTATGTGCATCATTTCCATCCATACCAAAATCTAAAGTTTAAATTCAAAATAAAATTTATTTGTCTCTTCTGACTAGCAGTATTTCGAAATATCAAATATATAAAGTGTGCATGTCGCATCGTTCAAGTATCACCGGAACCATTCGCATCATATAATTTTCATCAAGCATATGAGTAGCGGGTGTCCCATACCAAGTATCGGGTGATAAACATTTCGTGTTACGGGTGTGCCAAATTAAATACCGCGTGTCACACACCAAATACTCGGTGTCCCGCACCAAATACTGGGTATCCGATAAGAAAAGTGTGAGACAATGTGATTTCTTAGTCCAATCTACTTCAAATTTTGCATGCAATCGATATTATATCGTTTGATATAATCGAAAAATTGTTTTTCAAATTTTTGTCTCTGAAGATACAAAACAGGTTCTGCTTACTGGTTCTGGTAGTAATAATACTATGAACCTATGATGATTGATTCTGTGTATATTTGATTAGCTGATTTTGAATTGGAATTGAAACAAATCTAAAGACTTGATAAAAATATCTGCTGAGACGCATCACAGGGCTTTCTTTTACTATTACTTATATACTTTCATGAATTTTTTTTTTAATAGGTAAACAAACAAAATGATAACGAAAACCAAACTTATAATACTAAAAACTAATACATAAATGAATTAAAGTATATTCAAATCAATAAGAAAAAAGAAAAACGTACCGACCTGAATATTTACAATTACAAAATACATCGTGTATATCGTTTTTTATAAATCATGTATCTTGTATAGACTGGATATTATGAGTAATTAATAGACACAGATCGAAAATATTATTTTAATTACAAAATAGTTAGCCAGGATTTAATTGTTATAGCTTCTAAAATACGGCTCATAAAATTATAAAGAATATACAACCAAGGGAAGATGGCAACTAACAAAATTAATTGTTTAGATACTCGACATATGATTGAAAATCAACGTTTTAACAATTTTTAATCAATAGTCTTTATAAAATTCTCTAAATTTCCGATCTTTATAGTTCTAAATACGTATATAATAATAAAATATATTGTAATTACGTATATATGAGTTTATTAGATAAATTTTAGCTAAAATTGTGACGAATCCAAATATTTTACGAATAAATGTTTCAAGCAAAAGTTGTTTGTTTTACAAAAACATTTATTTTTGTTTTAGAATTTTTCTTCTATGTATTATAGTTCAACGGTTCGATCATGAATCCATTGGATTGAATGCACCGAATTTCACTTTTTAGTTCTTTAAAAAAGGTGGTGTATTAAAAATTTTATTTTTACTTTAATAATTTTTATTTGAAACTGAAATACACCTTTTTCAAAACATGTTAGCTGTAGTGAAAAATAGAAAGAATTACGTTTTCCAATGCTACGGAACCATAATATTTCTATTACATTATATATAATAAATATTGTATTGTCATCCAATTCTGCACTATGTTTCAAAATTACAATCTCTACTTTTTTTTTAAATATTTAACAACTTCCTTATAAGGGAAGTTTTTGAAATCGCCACGAAATTAAAACCGTAAATGACGTCATATTTTCATATTTTGAAGCATCCAAGTTTCGCAGATCTGTGTGTGTGTTCGTGTCCGTGCGTACATATGTACATTTAAGTATATGTTTCAAATTTTTGTGAAACGATTACTTGCGGAAAACGAATACTATTAATTTAAATTTTTGACCGTGAGTGAATATCCATGCAGAATCGTGACCATTAGATTTTGGGCAAAATCGGTCAATTAAGTCCTCTTTCTGTGGATTATTGGAAAAAATTTTAAACAATAACTGGATAGAAGATCAAATACAAAAATAACAAACCACTTTTCTTTGTAACATTTTTTTCATACATTATGAAAAAACCTAATTATTAACACAATGGATAATATACTGTAATTAAAATAATAATATAAATACACTTTGAAATGTTATTACTATTAATTTTTGCCTTTATTTCTTATTACTGCAAGGTACGCGAAAATTAATTATACGTACAAGTAACGTATAAAAAAAGGTAACAAATTTTATGGTTTTATATTGTAGCTAAAAATATTGTTTTCGATAAAAATGAAGCAAATTGAAGATTGATAAAGTGGTAATGTAAAGAATTTTGCATTTGACTTTTATTATACGAAAAATGAAAAGTTTTATATAAAAATTATTCTAAATGACTACCTAATATTATTTCATAATACAGTAGAACCTCGGTAACTTAAAAACCTCTATAACTTCAAAAAATAATGTTCCCTTGCCATCAGAGCCCAAAACCTCCATAACTTAAAATACGCTACCTCTATAACTTAAAGAAGTAATCTCTGTATTGGCTCTGTATATGGAATAAAAATAGGAACAAGGGTACATACATACATATGTACATAACTACCTCTATATTAACCTATCCCTAACATGGACCCTTGATAACTAAAAACTTCTATAACTTAAAATATTTTGTGTTTCCCTTGGACTTTAACTTATCGAGGTTCTACTGTATTTCATTATAATATAATTCTGAACTGTGTTGATTCCAAAATTCCATTGAACAAACACACACCAAGTGAAGTTAATTAAAATAGACGTGTCCCATAAAATGGAGATGCAACTTACCATTCGAAAGGTAAGACTGCATTTTTGAATGTAAGCTCAAATGTATGGCTCAGCTGCATGGAATATTAAAAAATTTAAAAAAAAAAACACACAAAGCATAATTTTTCAACTTTTATTGTTTTTAATCGTATCTAACAAATGAATTTACTCCAAACTTACAGAAAAACCCTGCTCTGGCTCTATACCAACCTAGCTTCATTTCTAATGGGGAAAACTCCTTTACAATACTGTTTACATTTCTAAATTTGCAAGAAGGATTTGTTATCGTTTTTTTGCATTCGATGTGGAATTACATAAAACTTACAAGAGGCCTCTCCCTGTGACCGTAAGGCTTATAGCCCCTCTCGAAAATTGATAAACCCCAAAAACTACCAGTTATATTTCCAGTGACTATTTATTTTCATAGGTATAAATGTGCATATATTTGTTCGCGCATAACTTCATTGTTTATAAACCAAAAACAGTTTTTAGAGCCCTAATGAAAAATTTTTCATTAAAAAGAACCACCTTCAAAAAAATTAAATAAAATGAAGAATATAATTTTTCAAATGCGTGAAGTATTAACTCTTCTAGGCCAATCCATTCATAGAACTATCTATTATAAGACATGAACCTGTGTGCATTAGCAAAATATAAGGCAACCGTATGTGCAGTAAAATAAGGACATCACCTATGTGCAGTATTCATTAAATAGTTGCAATCATAGATAATAATAAATCTTAGGTATTATAATCTATGGTTGCAATTGTGAGTAATATCAGATTTTGGGGTGATCTAAGTGAGATGAGCATACCCGATGCGCAATAGGATACTTTCGTTAGTCAAAAATAGAGCATAAAATTTGATAAAAATTAAAACTTATGTAAAAATATTCTTCAAAATTCTGAATTTGAGTCATAAGTACGTCATTTTATTAATAATATAAGATAATATAATAATTTATTATCTTAAAATTAAAATTGGATATTTTTATCTTTATATCACATGACCTAAAACATTATGCTGCCGTGGTGTGACGTCATTTTGGTAAAATTATTAATTAGTACTGTTAGGTAATAACTAATGCAGTAGCTAATTTGGTAGCTCGAAATTCCCAGAGTTTTTAAATTTCGTGCATTCTTGCTTGTAGGACTGCCACCCTAGGTTTAATAGAGGAGATGTTACTCGTTGCTAATTTGCAGACCGTCACCAAATTAGCAACGAGTAACATCTCTTCAGAGAATCATTACAACTAGCTAATTCATACTGATGATGACTACTTTGTAGTCGAAATACGTATTTATAAAAATACAAATTAATTTAATCTAGGAAATTGGAGCAAAAAAATCGAAATTTAATAGTTTTATTCGAAAGGGAGCACTTTAGTCATGGTCACTTTGAAATTGGTTAAGTGGGTCAAAAACAAAATACAATACGTATTATTAACAAAGCAGGCGAGGAAAAGCTAGTTTTTCGAGGAAAAAGGTGGCTTAAATCCTTCTCCAGAGTTCAAATAAAAGTAAAATCAAAACCAAAGTACATACACAACAGTAATCGTTTTCTTTACCTCGAAATTAATTTTAATAATTATGGCATTATTAAATAAAGGATATTTAAAGGAAAAATATTTCCTCAATTTTTTAATATTGACGATGTATTTTTCCGTAATTTTTAACTTTGATCCTTAGATTATAATCTGTGCTCTGATCTCAATATTTTGAGACTTTATTTTAGTGGTCATCAGTTTCAACCGCATCTTAGTTAATGAAATCGGTAAATAATTTTTATGCTGCACTGCGCAATAAAGTAAATCCGGAAATAGGCTACATTACTAGCTTTTCAAATGTCTCGTTGTTACAATCGAAAGAACAAACCTTATGAGTGAAACGGGAATCGTTTTGAATGTATTTTTAGAAAGTTATGTAATTTTGCACAGAACTGTTGCACTCACTGTTATATAATACATAATTTTCTATAGTTTTGAAACTTTCCTATCCACACAATTTGAAGAACATTAATTAATGAATGCCTGTATTCTCCACCTACGTATATTATCTTGTTATTTACCCTAACTATTTTGCTTATCAAAGTTGTCTAAACTGTAAATTTTTATTTTTACATTTTTTAAGTTCTTAAAGAAGGCAATGTATTTACTTCCTTTAGAACTTAAGATAATTAATATATATTAATGAATTAGTACTTACCTTCAAGACTTTGACAACTCATTAATAATAATAACTACAAAAAACGCAATTACAAAACGCGCTTTATATTGTGATTATATACAAAAAACAAAATTCTCGCTGTTTTAATGCGAAGGAACTTTTCTTATAGATTAAATATTTGAATTTGACCTTAATATGCTACATCATATTACTTGTATAAATTATATCTTCAAAGTGAAAAAACACTTACGAATGTTACGAAATTTTATTCCGCTTTTACTAATACAAAACGCTACAGTGCACTGAAAATATTCGTTTCTACTCCCGCAAACCTCTCATATCCTCTTGTAAAAAACCTATTCAACAGATCTTATTTTCATATGGTTATCCGGGCTTTCTTTACAAGTGCATATAGCCCTATGAAAAGAAAAATTTTTGTATGCACTTTTATGCATTTCTCAAAAAATTGAATATAAAGTAAATATTAATTGTGTAATATAGCCCGTATCGACATGCGGTTTTTTGCATTACGTTCAGAAATACATTTGTGGCCTATAATTGGACGCGGCACACTCAAAACTTCATCGGTAATACTGAAAAATGATCCAAAAAATGTATTATTTTTCTAAAATCGTTAAAAATTGATATAGTTTCTAAAATTGGTATCGCATTCCGAAGCTAAATTTCCAAATTTCCGGTATAGCATGTAAAATTGATTAAATGACCTGGACTATATAGCCCATATGTCTTTAAAGTAAGCCACAGGTTTTTAAGATAGTTGTTCTGCTACAATATTGTAAAAATTTTATGCATCATATGCACGATAAGAGTAGGTTAGCTTGTAGAAAAGTAAGTCATAATTTTTACAGAGCCCCTACATCATTCAGATTGTTTGCAATATTTTAGGAGAAACGAAATAAAATAATTTTATTATTTAATAAATTAATTTTTAATTTTTCGTTGATCTATTATTGTAGGAATATACATTTCTTTAAAAAATAAAATATATAATAATATTAAATAACATATTAATAAAACTAGTGCTTTGTTAAAATATTTAAGAGACATGCAGGTCACTTTGGTCAAGAAAAGCGTATTTTCTCTAATGATTATAGGCAGATTCTAATAATGAGTGTGTAATTTTGGTTTATTTATAAAGAAATAGTGAAACACCCATTTTTGCGCTATAATTTTTTGATCTATGATAAAAGGCACCTAAAATTTATATTTTTTAAGTCAATTTATAAATTGAAACACTCACTTGTACTCAGTTTCCAATTAAAATGCATGATTATTTTTATGCCTTATAAATTCAACTTTGTTTTCTTATCAAATGGACGGTGTAAACGAATATTATTTTTAATACTAAAGAAATTTGGATATATAATCAGTCATACTAATATCATGAACGTTTCATATTCATTAACTCCTGAAACACTACCTCACCTCTGTGCAAATTACACATTTTATTATGAAGTACAATCATTTCAATACTCAAATATATTAGTTAACAATTGTAGCGTCTTGTCGACTATCACGTCGTTGTTTCAAACGTACACATCGCTTACATGGTACTCCATATGGATCATACATCCAACACTTTTTTTTATGGTAACAAGCTCCACAAGTTGGACATTGAGAAACTTTTTGTAGTTGCCATGGAAATATAATATCACCTGATAAACACACTTCGCAAACGAAGCCACGAGCTTTACAAAGCTGTAAAAAAGAATTTAATTAATGAAATAATTTTTTCAACAAAGATATGTTAATAAATGAAACATTTGCCTGTAAAAAGTAGTTACAACTAAAAATAATGTTTTTTTTTTTTTTTTTTTTTTTTTTAAATTTATGTTTAGCTAGGGTACTTAGAAATATTATTTAGAAATTTATGAAGTAACAAATTTTTTTAATTTTTGTAACTTTAAAATTTTTTGTACGATAATTTGTTTACAATGTATAAAAATTTAATCATCCTGCTTCATTTACCAATAATTCGCCAAACAGATCAGACATTTAAAGAAGCATTAAAAAAGAGAAAATTACTCTACTAAATATTCATTTTCACATTCGTTCTTCAGATAAATTCTATAAATTATATAAATAAATGCTTACATCACAGGTATTTACATGAAGGAGTGCAGTCTCTACTCTTTCTTTCAGTCTCATTACCATATCACCTTTCTTTATCAAATATAAATCATTGATTGAATATAGCTCTGGTTCTGTGTAAATATATGAATTTTCTGTTTTTAATATATTTTGAATGCTAAAATTAATCAATTTGTTATTATAAATCTAATATACACATTTTATTTTAACTTACGTTACTGCAAATCTACACGTTAAAACGAAACTTTTAAGTAGATATAATTGTAATCGTAAATCACGACATTTCTCAAGTTGGCGATTTTTTCGATATAAACTAGGATTAATGTCACCAACGTTAAATAATGGATCAACACTCATTTGATCTAATAAACGGTATGAAAAATTTGAAACAGGATACCTAAAAATTAAACAATTTCAATTAAACAATTTATATCAATAAATTTATATATCAAAAATACTTTGTATTAATCCCGACGAAAGGGAGCTTCAAAAGAGTGATTTTATAATTTCAAATGTCAAAAATTTAAATCCGCTCTCATGAGGGTTTTTAGTTGAGCATATAAACAACCCTACAAAAACAAAAACACATGTAAGAGGTAGATGTTCATTACATTTATACCTCCAGGTGTGCCATTTTGAACTATCTTCCATTAACCTCTTTTATTAATTTAGTTTGTTTACCTTTTCATTTCATTTATTCTATTTTGAATAATAATAATCTTTATTTTGTGTATTTACATTCTTTTCGATAAAAAATTCATTTTCGAATTACAGAAAAATAAAGAGTGGAGGAAACTTAAGCGAAACTCCTTAACTAAAACTGCTCAACGTTTCCCTTCAACTTATCAATACTTCTATTGAAACCTTCATTATTACTTAGTTTTGCTTTTTAAAGTATTTGTCTAAGACTATTTAAATATAGTAAATTTTACTTGTTTTACCTATTAAAATCCCATTTATGCAAAATACGCCCGGGAATTAAAGCTAATTGATTACTGTGACACCCAGTACAAAAATATCGCCCTAAATAATCGCAATATCTAAATCGTGATGCATATTGTACTGCCACTCTCATTCCACATCCAGCACATCGATAATTTTGCTTTTCCATTAGCTCTCTACGTCTGTCGAAAATTGAGAAAGATTAATAACAACTTTAAAATAACACAACTTAGATGGTAATAATAATTACATACATTGGAATAGGATGCAGTGTAAATATAATTTGTGGCCTGGGAGGAGCCCAATCCACAGTTCCTCGTAATGGTGTCATATGATCAGGTGAAGATGACACTGAAGCATCTGGACTAATAGGCCAACTTGTTGGTAAAGGTAATAATTGCTGAGGAACTTCGAGTTCTGAAACCAACCATTGTAGTTCTGATGCCCTTTAAAAAAATAAAACATTAATTTTATTTTAAAAAAACCCCAATTTAATAATTGATTAAAATATTAGATTTAATAATTACTTTGGTAGTTGCTTTGGTTTAAATTTACTGATAAGCGATAAAGCAACACCTTCCGCTGATAAGACACAATCTGATTGACCATCAGGCGCTTCTCGTGGTCGTTTTAATACATCTGATCCAGAATAAAGTGATGCTAATGACACAGAAACACTATGAGAATGTGCTAAATTTGATGCTGAATCTATTTCAAAATCGTCTATACCCCCATCTGTACTTAAACTATCATCCTGTGAGTCTGGTGGTGTTGATCTAGGAGTGATTGTTGCTATAATAAAATTTCGATAAAGATTAAAATATGAAATTTAATTAATGTAATAAACTTTTACTATGAATTATAACGTCTTTTGAATTTGTAGAGTTAATTGCTTGCTAATATCCAACATATACTTGGATATCAACCTTTGAACTTTGTATAATTATCAATAAATATAATAAAAGTTGCTCATCACCTGGTCTAATGTCTGAGTATCAATGCTACAACATTTTGTATAGGATATTTATGTTACGAAAAACTTTAACTACCAGTTAAAATAATAAATAAATGAGAAATATGATAACTCACTTTATAACCCTTTACCAATTAGCCAAAGCAAAATCCAAGAAATTGAAATTTTTACAGATCCTCTATGTCAATCGTTTGAGAACGTTTGAGACAACTTTCATTTCGTTTGTGACTAATTAGTTTGGATGAAATTCGCTGATTAATTTAGGCATCCCGAATAGCCAACATATTTAATAAATTAACTGTGAAATAAACTTCTGAGTACTTAATCAATCGGAAATCGTTTGAGACTTGACCAAATATAATCACAAAATTGTTTGCGACAATGTAGGTTTTAAGAAAATTCGAGAATAAATTATTTTTAGTATAATGCCATAAATTTTCTTCAAAACTATACTGGGAAGTGACAAACGATTCCGATCAATTAAGAACTCAGAAGTTTATGTTATAGTTAATTTATTTAAAATATTGGGTGTTCGGGATGTCTAAATTAATCATCGAATTTCACCCAAGCTAATTTGTCACACATGAAATGAAAGTTGTCACAAACGTTCAAAAACAAATCACCAACGATTGGCATAGAGTCTTGATATGCCTTAGACGATATGTGAAAATTTCAATTTTTTGTATTTTATATTGGCTAAACGAGGTAGGGTAATGAAGTTAATAATCATCGAGATAACAAATAGACATTAAATAATTTAAAACGTAAAATTTCCCATATAACGAAATAATTATAATTTTAACTTCCAGTAATCGTTCATTTTAAAGAAATAATTATTGGTCGTCTGACATATGCACCGTTTTACAAACTCACAAAATTGAGAATTAAAATTAATATAATTTAAAAAACATACATTCATCATCATCGTCGCTTAAAATTCGATGATATGCCTTTTTCAATTTATGTTTTCTCCGAACTCGTATACGCTGTTGTAAATGATGCATTTCGTCTTCACTTTCTTCGGTTTGTTCACATTCAATCCGCATTCGATTATTAAATTTAACTTGTTCAATTGCTGCTATCATAGCTTCCGATATACTAAAATGTGCATTTTCTCGATCCAGTTCGGCACTAGTATGTGAAAATTGACCAGATGATAAAAAACTAGTTAGACTTTGTCCTTGTACAGGCCTTGGGAAATATCCAGTTGCCATCGGTGTAATACTCGAACCACCGTCTTCGATGAAACTCTTTTTTGGACATCTGTTGAAATCTTTTTTACCAGCACGAACAGATAATGGCATAAAGGAATAATCGGAACCCGAACCTAAAATCATTTGACTTGCCTTTGCTAATTTTTTAATTGGTGTTATTGAATCGTTTGATTTTACATCGATACTCTTTTGTGGCGAAGAGGTAATAATTGATTCGTTCTCGACGTAAATGGAATCGTTATCGTAAATTATTTTTTTTGGTGTCATGATTTTCGAATTATCCAATTCAATTTTTGAATAATCGACGCGTAATACACTAGGAGATAATTTTCTCTCAGGTGTCGATATAAAAGAAACATTTTTGTGCATTGGAGTATTTGGCATTGTTTGAGAATACTTTATAGAAATTGTAGCACTTCGCTTTCGAAATCGTAAATTTTTTTGGTTTACATCATTTTTTAAATCATTTAAACTACTCCAAGGTTTTAATTTTCCAACATTTTTCAATTTTGGTTTTTCCTCATATACAATCCCATCAACAGTATCTTGTATGTTCAAATCTTTAAGTAAAAAAGAAATATTTTTGTTTATTTTTTTAGCCTCCTGCTCTACCAAGTTCTCTTCGAAATTTCCATTTGATTTTTTTACCCATTCATGATTAGATCCTACACTTGGGAATGAAGAGCTTCGACGATGTGATCGATCTTTTATTTCGAAATTTTTTAATAGCAGTGTGGGGTTTATTTCTGACAATAAGCCAGGTTGATATTGTTCTAATGCTCTTAAACATATAATAGTAGCTTCACAGTAATTTTCTTGGCATAAGAACGCAGTCGATTCATAGCACGTTAACAAATGTTCTCTGTCTGATATTAGCCAAGATAATTTTTGTGATAAAGAATGATTTTCTAAACTTCGATAAAGCCAAATAGAAGCTTTATCAGATTTTAAATGTACTGGAATATGTGGTTGATAATCTGATTCAACATTTACTGAAGACGAATTTGGTTGTAGCCAGTCTAAGCCCTGAATAAATGCCATACAATCGGGTTCACCCTGCAAAATTAAAATAGTCAATATTATTAAAGTTCACATTCAATAAAAAGTTTAGCTAGAGAAAAAATTAACTAAGACTGATATAATTACAGTATACATATGTGTAATTATATAAGCTTAATTAATTTTTCCCTCGCAAAATATCAAAAATTTGAACTAATTATACAGTGTCATATCAATTGTTTGGGAAGTCTTTTTTTATGCAGAAGTAATTCGAAAATTTATAGAATTTTATGCATTACATAAGTGTTTTTTTTTTTTTTTTTTTTTTGAGACCTACACTATGATAATATAAACCCAAAGCCAAAACCGAAACATTATATTTCTACTAATGTAATTTCAAATACCATAGTTGAAAGAAAGATAAGAAAGATATTTAAGTCTTAAACTTAATCTAATAAAGAGTTAAAAACATCAATTTGTTAAATTTATTCTTATTTTGAAAGAAATTATTTTTTCGTATTCTGAAATCGTTATTTATATAGCGTATTCGGTCTAAGTTTTGTTTAAATTTTAAAAATTCAGATGCACATAATAATCAAAAGAAATTTCACAAAAATTTAAAAATGCCATTATTTTCAAAAACTTGGGGATTATTATGCTCATTCATTAAGAATTAAATAATGTTTTCTTTGGAAAAGTACAGTGTTTCAGTAAAATTAATTAACTACTCAAAATTTTGCCATCATGTTCACCGCCTTGAAAACAAATTCTTTGTCAATTTTTCGTTCGTCAATCAATTTTGAATCCAATTACTCAAGCATATGAGAGTTTTGTTTTAAAATTCCTACAGAATTAATAATTCACAATCATCAAAATAAAATACGGGGAACCTAAAATACTATGGAGAGTTAACAATATCCGTGTCGTAGGTACTATTACAGTTATATCATTAAACAATAAATTTTTCTTCGGAATAACATAAATTTGAAAAATTAAAATTAAATATTCCTGCCTTAAAAGCAGATAATCATTAATTAAATCATACATTAAGAGTTCTTAGATTTGGAAATTTACATAGTAATTAAGATCTTAAATAATTAAAAAGTTTTCGATTGGGCAAACTATTTAAGTGCAGCCCCGATACCATAATTAATATTAAGAATATTTATACTCACATCCTCTACTCGAAAATTTTTACATTGATGGCGAAATATTTTTTCCATTGCTTGATGCAAACGATTTAAACCTCCATAAACATTCCAAACATTTGTCACTTGGCTAATTAATAACCCTTCGACGGTGTTTTTCAAATCTTTTAATAAAGATTGCCTTTCAATTTCTAAACTATTTGAATCGTTCATTTTGAAATGTCACATTTATATTTTGTTTTTATTTCAAACTGTCTTGACTGAGAAATAAAATTGGAAATATAAATGGGTATGGCAATGATATCATTTATTGTTTATGTGTCATTTTAGACGATATTTTTATTTTTTATTTTATATCACTCAATCTATCTATCATTCTTTCCTCAATATAACCCAACACAATGCATTATTTTACATGTTTGTAGATGAACTTATTTTTTATCGGTATATTTATCTTTGTTTTAAAACACTTAGGTCTCATATGCATAGAAAATCAAATAAAAATAAATTATGTAAGTTTTTGGACCAATTATATTCTGATAATAAGTTAAATACTTAATGCACTAAAATATATTCATCAAAATTGCAAAGTTACTTAACCTATTAAAATTTGTGTATTAAAAATTTTATTTGATTTTTTGGTGGGTTTACAGAGAATTATTCTAAAGAGCGACCCTAAACCACCCAAAACATAGGTTTTATATTCTATCATAGGTTGTATATTCGTTAGGTAATATATTCTATGTATTTTATGTTTTAAACATGTATTTGACATTAACTCCGCACACTAAGAGAATTACTCATAAGGGCTTCCACATGTTATAAAAATTTTTTAATAAGAAAATCTGATCGTCGTTGCACAGTATCAGATAGTCCCATTAGAAATCGTATAGAAAAATCTAGTCATACTTCAGGCAGCGCCGTAATTACGCAACACCGTACACACTACAAATTAGTCTTATAAAAATTTTTGATCAGACAAGCATACACCATCGAATATACTCGGATACTCATACATTCTCGTAAGTCGTAAGAAATTCTTATAAATCTTAAAATACTGTAAGCCAACATCGTGAGTTCTTAAAAAAATGCTGATTAACTTCAAACATCTCAGAAGAATTTCTAAGAAAAACTGATGTGTTATGAGGAATTCTTGAAGTATGTGGGTTGTATATATAACGAAAAAAGCCAAAGATAGTGAAATTTTGTTATGTTTTTCTGTCCCTGGATGACACTGAGATTGGACAGATACTACTAGCTTAAAATTTCTATAAATATTGAATAAGACTGACTCTAAATATCATTACTATTTTTTTTTTTTTTTTTTAATTTCTGGCTTTAGCTACTTACAGCTATATAGCCATTAAACAAAGGGGATTATTATTATTATTATTATACAACAACAGTACGCAGTACTGCTAGGTGGTCACCCATCCAAATACAGATTGTGACTGCTGTTGCTTAACTTTATAGATTGGTCTAAGCCTGTCATTACGTTACGTCAGTCCGGGCTCTATTACTAATATTGAATGAGAGATCATTTAAATAAAACAACAGAGATCCGTTTTTGTCAAGCTCGATGCAGGTGGCGGCATCATAGATGGCGCCTCAGTGCCGCGCATTTATTTAAAAGTAAAAAAATCAGACGTATTTATAATACAATATTAATTAAATAAATCAGTAGTTTACTGATTTGCCGTTAATAGTAAATAACAAAAAATAATTCAACTTACGTGTTTAATAACTTTTTTGTTCTTATATAATTAACTTGTTTTCAAATTGGTTAACATAACCTCGATATTTTTGATGCTACACATGCATTTAATTTCAAACATGAGAGAACAAATACTGTTGACTGAGATAGCGATTACTTCATCTTTTACCACCAGGTGGCTTTTGGGGTAGCATAGGCAACACAACGGGGTTCCGTTTTGTCAAACGTAGCCACTTGGAGCACCAAATGGAGGTATTATCAAAGAGTTTTCTTCGAAAAATATTTAAAATATAAAATCGAATATTGTTTTTTACGTTAGAAGTTTTTTTTCGTGCAAAACTCTTTGGCAAGCACTCCGTTTTCATTTCAATATTGTGCATAACAAATTTCAAAACTTTTGGATAAGTTTTTTTAGTTATTTGGGCGCGAAAATTGAAAGATGCATATTATATGTAATTTAAGTCAACAACTTGTTAGAAGCACACTCCTTTGTGGCAATAACTACTGTGAATAATCGCTCGAGTATTGTAATCTTTTAACATGGAAATGATATTTAATACTACTAGAATGCTTATCCCATGTAAAATGGACCCATTTGTTGTGACTGTCAGCGCCTCGCAGAGCGAATGGAAGTACTAACAATAACATCAAATGTTTATAAATTATACTAAATAGCTGATTTTTAAATCAAAATTTAATAATGGCAATAAGTAAAAAGCAAGTTTAAATTGTAAAAATATATTAAATATATTATAATCATTTAAAATCCATATTAAATTTGCCAAAATATTATTTTCAATATTAATATCATAAATATAATTAACAATAAAATAATTGTTTTTTTATATAATGGAGTAGGGATAAAATGATCGATAACAGTCAATAACATAGATGAATCAAACTGTATATTATATATCTATGATCAATAATAAGGTACATACATTTTTAGTTATGTAAATTTATTTATTTCATAATTACATTAAAATTTTGATAGAGAAAATAAAATTATATCTAAGAATTTTATCAAAGCGGCTGTAATGCCTATGTGATACCGACATAACAATCATATCCACTTTTTCATGTTTTTATACAAGTATCGTACAATAATAGGATTAATAAACTGTCCTGTTAATTATATTTTATAAAATTCGATACATGAGACAATTGGTATTTATCTAATTATCGAATTTTGACTTTTACATTGGAAGTTTTTTTTCAAGAAAACATTCGGATAAGTATTTGTTAAGCTATTTGGGCGCGAAAATTGAAAGAAATGCAATGCGTATTACATGTAAATTAAGTCAATAGCATGTTAGAACCACACGCCTTTATGTCAATAACAACCCGTTCTTATTATTGACATAATCGCTCTTAAGAAAAATTGGACTGCAGGAGAATTCGTTTTTTTATTCCGCCCAAAATAAAAGCAAATTGAAATATCCCCTAAGCTTTACCTAAATAGGAAAATATATGGCCCGATTATTTAAAGACCCGAGATGACAACGAATTCATATAGAATTCGTTGAAATAAGACCAGCATACAATAAAATTTTTCGAAGGATTCGAAATATCGACGATAGAAAATGCAAATTTATTTTTCCACATAATTTACATATGCGGTTATAATTTTGAATATTCTCGTTGAACAGAAAAATGATTGAAGTAGTTAGTCGCAATATGATCTCTGTTATTTTCACTTATTGATTACTTGGTTTCTAGGTTTATACAACTGAGATTAAATTGTCAAATTTAGCTCATATTATTATCAATATATTATTTTTATTTCTATAATGCATAGAATAATATAATATTAATTACCAATGTTAACTTCAAAAAGATAAAGATATGGTGATTAATTTATATTTTCTCCCACTTGGAAGTTAGTTTGACGAACACTAGAGATGCTATAAGGAAAAAGATGAAAAATAAACATTCGTAGTTAAAATAATTACATTTATTATCTTAAGATACTACCATTGGCGACTAAAACATTGTAATCAATTAAACCCAACGAACACGCGCATGCTAACGCCGCTCCTTGTTCCGCAAATTTTTTATTTTTTTCCCTATGAAAAAATATTTTTATTAAAAAACATGTTGATATTAACTTAAGTTATTATAGGTAGATGTGTTATTTATGGTGCCATTCTCTAGAAATTAAGTTAAAAATAATTATTGCAATACTATATGCTATCAGCGCCTCTTGGCTTAATCAACTGCTTTATTGTAATGTTTTTATAATTTATCGAAAAATTTCAAAAATAAAACAACTAACTTTTTAAAAAATCAGAAAATAGGGAAAAATAGCTGTAAGTAAGAACAAAGTTCCAATCATGGAGGTTCCTAAATGCAGTTTACAAATGAAGAGAATTAGAAAAAATAATTAAAAATATAAAAACCAGAAAAGTTAAAAAAAAATTTGCACTAATAGGCTAAAAAAGTAAATACGTAATCATGTATACGTACCCTTACCTGTTGCATTAGCCAAAGTCTCCTTGTCTCACACATAATTTTATTAAGTTTTTTCTTGTTATACAGAGTTTTAGAAAAATTAAATTTATTACGATAATCTTAAAAACTATTATCGTATAGAATTTTACACATATTACCTAAAAAAAGTTGCTTTTTATGAATAGAATTCATAAATGTCATATAAAAAGGTCAATTTGACAGTTTTTCTGTTTTGATTAATTAGTAATTATAATAGTAATTTTAATTTTTCTAAAATTTAGTTTTATAAAATGGTAAAATGTTAACCATACATTAAAACAATGTGTACGATAAGGAGTCTGAGTATTGCGACAGACAATGAGTGTATTTTGCAGAAAAAAGCGTTAGAAAGCTCTTGTTGTCGTAATACTTTTTTAGACTATTCTTACATAATGACACAGCTACCTTAGAATTTTACCCACCAAAATGATGAAGAGTATTTTTTTCCATTTATTGTAACAATCGAACGAAATAATTTATCTTCTTGGATTGTTTCATACTTTGGTTTTGGAAAATTATTTTTTGTTGTATATACAAGTAGTTTAGACTTTGGTAAATCAGTGTCTGCAATAAAATTACGTCTTATAAATGCGCACTGCAATTCTGTTACATCAGGCGGTAAAACGATTTCAATTTTTCTGCGTTTTGATTCGGGCACTTGAGATAATGGATTCACTTCTCTTCGTCCTTGTAAACCATTTTTCTGATACTCAATTTGTTTTTCATGACAATAGTCACCCAAATCCCAAATTTCACTAAAATATATTTGTATTGGTATGTAATTTAACAAATGACAAATAATTTAATATCGTTATTATCGGTTATAAACTGTTTTTTTTTTATATATATATATATACTGTAAACAGTCACCAAACATAATTTCATATAATATAAATTTTATTATTATATAAATGGGATTGTACATTTATACTGTTAAAAATCAGTATATATCGGAAAAACATCTGAATGTCAAAATGATTTTTTTATTTATGTATTAGTTGTTTAATTATTCTTTTTGTTGTTATAATCAAAAATATATATCAATACGAATAATAATCATTTTTCTTCTCAAACTTCAAATTAAACATTATAACGCCTTCAAATTGGAAGTCGACGTTCAATATTTAAGTCTATATTCAATCCTTTACTAAAATCAAAAAAACTGACAGTTTGTGACAATTCAAAGTATCCGTGAAATTCAGTAACTAAGCGGATATAACGGCTTCACCAAAATATGGTTCCCTTTCAATCTACAAACTAACAGCACTATCAATCGACTATTTGAGAATATATCTATTAATATCGTAAGTATTGTAATCCTGATAATTTTTTTAATACGATCTCACAGATATTTATATATGGAACTTCCTAGGCAAATTTCATTTCGTCGGTTTTGTGACAGTTATTAAAACGAGCGCGCATAACTCCAAAACTATTGAACAAATATTTATAGATTTGTGATAAACAATAGTGCAGGTGGTCCGGATCCCAAGTTTAGGAACATGGACCCATTTTAGAAATATTTCACTTATCAATTACCATATCATATACCATTCAGGGGACACAGCACTCGAAACTTACTCTTTTTTGTTTATATGCTGATATCTCGAGAACTGTTTATTCCATTATAATGAAATTTTATTGTATATGTATGGTATAGGTTTACATAAGATATTGAAGATATTAATTTAAGTAAATATTTGCTATTCTTAAAAATTTTTATCAAAGGAAAATAAAAACTCCGAACGAAGAAACGTGAAAAAACAGGAGGAATTTTATGAGATAATAATTTCGAAAATTTATTTTTTACCTAATATTCAAATGTACACTCAATAAATAAATTCCAACCTTGCTATTTTTAATTAAATGCCGATTTATAACAAAAATTGGCTGTGACTAAAATGAGGAAAAAATATTTTCTCAGCTCATTCGGTGATAACAATCCGGACATATAGATTTTAAGTAAACATATTCATACATCACGAGGGAGTATCCATTATTGATAGTGTATTTTAAATTTATCAAAACTTAAAAAGAGTAACAAAAATAAATAATTCTTATCAAATTCGTACGCCTTTTTATAACAATTTCATACTTTTAATAATATATCTACACGTAAAAAGTTGTTTTAAAAGAAATCAAAATTTTAATGTTTATTTATTCTAAAGATTTAAGAGAGTTTAACTTTTAATATATGTAACTAAATAAAATTTTCAATCTTTACCATATTTGTTCTAACGTTTGGCATTCTAAAAATCTTTTCCCTCGTGGTGTTTCTTGTAATTCTCGTAAAATATTTTGCACGCAATATTTTGAATTGCTTGGAGAATTATCATAATCTACAGAGTATTTCAAATAAGCTGTAATAACATCATCAATTGGTAATAGGCCTTCTTTTCGAAATATTGAACAATTCCATTCAGCAGCTCTTGCTATCATTACACTATGACATCCACTGGCCTCTCGAAATTTATCAATATCTGCAAATTTTTCAATTTCTCTTGAACCTCCACTAAAAATACAAAAAAATTTAATGTGATTGTAAATAAAAATTTTAATTTAAAGAAAATGCTATACTTAGCAATAACAGGTATATCTACACTCTTTGCGATTTCTTTTATCATTTCCACGCGATTAGGATGCTGAGGTCGTTCTTGAATGGTACGCCCATGTACACCAATAGCAGATATTCCTGTATTAGCAAATTTTTTAACTAAAGCAATTGTTTCATCTAAATCAGGAAATATTCGTATTTTACAAGTTATTGGAATTTGAACATTTTTAACTAGAGTTGTGAGAATTTCACATGCTTTATCAGAATTTTTTAAAAGCGCTGCACCCATGCCTCCTTTTAAAGAGAACTCTTTCGGGCAACCCATATTTATGTCAATGGCAGCAACGTCATTTTCACTGTAAAATATTAGATTTTACAATTAGCTCTTTTAACATAAATTGAATTAACTTACACCATTTTTGCCACTTTTAAAGCTCTTTGAGAATCACATGTTCCTAATTGTACAACGACGCGTTCTTTTTCTCTGGAACACGTTCGAAAAACAACAGTTCCATCTGCGGGATCTACAAAGTCCACTGTACCTAAAACATCTAAATACGATTGTAGCATAAATTGATTGTTTGCATGGATTATGGTTTTCTTAGCAAAATTTTGATAATGAATTAATTTTCAAAACATAGGAGACTTCAAATTAAAATTAGATATTTATATACTTTAATATCCTTACGAAATACTGTTCTCAAAATGCAAAGTCTTTATAATCAAAATCATTATTTATCAAATTTTGATTAATAACCTCTTGTCGAAAGTATAGGTATCTCGACAAATTTTACGAAAATTCACTATCAAATTATATCGCCAATTTTCAATTGAATATCGACTCTAACAAACCATTAACACGCCTAATTGATCTTAAAAATTTCCAATCAATTAGCTCTTCAGAATAAACAATATCAGCTCCATAATCCAGTGCCAATAATCTCATTGGTAGAGTACCAACTCGAACCATTGGAGCTAATATAGTTTTATTTTTATAATCTAATTTTCGTTCAATTTTAGACATAATGAAGTATACGATTTTTAACTTATTAAGCATTTAAAATTGGACACATTCAGCACGTGGAGATTATGTCATTTTATCAAAATTAAGTTTTTCAAAATATAATTTTTTTATTTCTTCCTTGTTGAAAAGTATTTTTAAATTATGAATATAATTTCAAACTGTATTATTAAATTTTAAAATATAAAATTTACAGAACGAGAACACAATTTTTTTTAATAACTGTTATGACTTCACTTTATTTGAAAGGAGGTAGACACAGTACATGAAAATAGACAATCATGTAGGGTTAATTTTTGAACTATTCTTTTATTTTATACGAAAAATTAAGATTATTATTGAAAAAGAATGAAAAGTATAATTTTTTTATCATCTGTTTTTTTTTTTTGTTGTTTAAAAAATAACTTGAAGTATAGAATGTAATGCAACCTAGAAGATAATTGGGAAATGATTTGTTTGTGATACTGATTTGTCAAACATCAATATTCTTTAATCGTCAAGTTTGGATACAAATACTTATGGAGTATAAAACTCGTAAAATGTGCTAATTTTTTTATTATTATAATATGGTAAAGTGGAATGATAACTATTTTGTTTCATAATGTCAAAACAAAACAATGTCCAAAGAACATCAACAGTAGCTTCGTTTTTCATTTTGGCTATTGCATCTGGGTACTATGCATTACCATTAATTCAAAAAAGCTTACAATTCAATGGAATTTTTGTATTATTAATAATCAGTTTTTTCCAATCTATAATAGGAATATTGAGATATGGTTAGTATAATTTTAGTTTTTATTCCTCATTCATCATAAGTTGAATAATGTATCAACTAAATAGGAGATAAACGGGACTCGGGATTTTTCTCTTAACATATAAAAGCATATATAATTACGGATATGTGGTTTTAAAACTCTGAGGCAAAATTTTTGTCATAAAATGCTTTTTTTACACTCAAACATTACATTTGAATTCAATTTAGCTCACTTTCGATCTATTGTGATTAGTATCACAACACAATAGATCATTTATTATTATTGATATTAAATAATATTTTTATAAAAATAACTCAACGAATTAAGAACAGAACTGAATGCTAAAAAATGAAGCCACAAGAAGACACTTTTTATTTTTGCCAACGCATGGCATGCTGATTCGTTATTTTCGTTGTATAAAGTTAACTCGCTCTGTTAAAATGATGAAAACTAATTTTTCATACATCGAATGCAAGGCAAACCCCTTAAATCAATCTGTAATAAAGAATATACTAAATTATTTAAAATTGTTTTATGAATTAATTGAAATTTGAATAAAAATATTATTTCCAAATAGAATATGAACTCACTAGTTACTAAATCATTTGAAAAAATGGAATTGAGCTTTTTATCTTTCGAAAAATCCGTTTAATTTAAAGCCTTTAGATAATCCAATATGAAATCTGGTTATATCTAAGGACTTAATAAAAAAAAGTTAATGTAAATCACGCATTATATACCTATTATCTGTCTAAGATTTACTTTTAAATATTGTGTCAAATATGTAAGTCTTCAATATCTTTATATTATTAACAGTGTACGCTGAATATACTAAAAAATTACCACCTTGGAATCAACTGCATATTTTGTTATATATTGAATTTAAGTTGGCTCGCCAATTTTGGTAGCATCATTTTTTTCAAAAGAATTCCAGATACCACTATAGTACTATGTTGTCAACTTATGCTGAAGCAGAATAACTTGTCTCTACATTTATTTATTATTGTTTTGTATTTTTTTCTAGTTATGACACAAGATCTACAAATTATTGAAAGTGCGTATTCGCTAACGTCGAAGCTTCGTCAATATTGTATTTTACCTCTGTTCGTTTATCAACTATGCTTGATGTATTCAATATCTCCAGAAATTACAAATGCACATTTAATTGGAATTTTAATCGCTTTTATAACAGGACTAGCTGCATCAAAGTTTAATCGTGATCTACTTAAAGTATTTCTTTTTATTTACTTGTGTTCGTTGGTCTACCTATGTTATTTACACTCAAATTATTATGGCCTAAATGCTGGTTTAACATTTGCCTTTGCACACTTTGTTATTACAGATCGTTATACATATCTTGATTTTCCAGCCATTGATTTTTATAACTACTGTATATGCTTTTACTTGTTATTTTGCTGGAAAGCGTTAAACGACTGAAACATAAAAGTTTTATTTTCTTTGTTGATCTGTATCAATTTATAAAATGTTTTTTAAAGACTTGATTCTTAAATCTCTATATTAGGCAAGATGTATGTTTCAAAAATAATATGTAGTATTGTGTTTTCGGGCATTTAAAAAATCCTAGGCATCCTCGTGATATTCTTTTAATTTCACGTATAATTATAATTATTAATCTCAGATGATGTTACAACCCGTACTTGTATTAAAAAATTAAATGCTTTCTGAGAACTGTGTCTAATAAATCTACGATATGTGGCCTACGTTAATTAACAAATTCGGCCTAAGTAAGTAATATTATTTTTTTCATTTCTCATTAATATAATGTTAGTTACCAGCAATAGTAGTTATTAAGTATTGTTAAGCATTATTCTCTGTAAAGACTACGTGTGCGTACACTTCATGGTAATATTCTATTTATGTGTGAATGTAAACACATACATACGGAGTATTTATAGAGAATAATAATTAACTTCTTATGCACCGGCTTGTACTTAACATTGAATTTGTATAGACCATGATTTGACTAATATGCACAGTATATGACCGTTCTTATCAATCCAGCGAAAATTGTTAAACACAGTCTTTAATTTTTGTTCTTTTAGATCTGAAATATGAAAAATTGAAAAAAAACATACATCTTCTTATTATAATTTTATTATTTGCTTATTAAAAATGAAATATGATGAATCTATTAAAAATGTGATACATTGATATTTTTATTTTTAGTTATGTATAGTTCAAATATAAAAAGGCTGATTTCTAAAAAATACCTTGAATATGACTTAATAAGTACAAATTATTGATTTTTGAGTAGAATTATTATTCATTTGTATAAGATAAAATCCTATGCCCCCTTTTTTTATAAAATTCTTTGAATGTTTAGATCATTGCCTATTCTTAAGAAATTGTTTTGAGGCATCAACTTCTATAATTTGAACTCCCTTACTTCCTGATGTTCGGTATATTTTTTTCATTAAAAAATGCATTATGCATATGAATTACATTGAGTGTAATGAATGCAGAAGCATATTCTTTTTATTACAACGTGTATGTGAAGCAGAATTTGTAGATGGTTTCTTAAGAATTAACATAGCTCCACCAATCAGTAATTGTAAGAATATGTAAAATATTTTAAAGATTTACTCTTGGAATAAATTTTGTTCTAGAACAGTTGCATCCATGAACTCAATATAAGTAAGACATGGATCTAATTATATTCTATTATCAAATAAAATATTTTACTCAAAACTCAATTTCAGAAATAATGTGTACTTTGAATTAAAAAGCCTAACTTAATTTTGAAATTAATTTATACAAGTCTTAAAGTATATATATTTTGGAAATATCTATATCAATATAACAATCTATGGTTAAGAAATTTTTATATATATATATTTATATAGTAAGTATATTCTCTGTTTGTGGTACATTTTTATATATAAACAAACGATATTTTGCCAAATTGACATGAAGTCGAAAAAAATTATAAAGATTATTATTAAATGTATAAAAAAACATATTTTTCGTCTAGCATTGTACTATTTATCTATAATATAAAATATAATGAAATAGACTTGGACGAGAATTATTTTAATTCTTGTAAATTTTGTAACAAAAATATCATGTAAAAATTTCTGATAATGTTAAATATCAGAATTTTTTAGATACTGTTTCTCATTTATATCTATATTGATTTTGTCGAAATTTCTTATAAGATTTTCTGATAATGAACACCGTATATAAGACATAACTGTTACAATAAAATAGAATGAGAATTATTATGAGGAAGTGCAAAATGCAAAAGAAAGTTTAGCGTAATATTAAAAATAATTACATAATTATTTTAGTCAATGTTTTTCAGATTATTTTTTGGACTCAAAAGTTTTATAACCGGCTGCATAATAATATTAAATTTATAATTGTATTATATACGAAACTCACTTTATTTCAACAGAATTAAGAAGTTTTCAATTATCGAAAATGTTGGTTTTACTATTTATATGTTAGTAAAATGGAAAAAAGGTGGAATAATTATATTCATAGCTTTAAATTTGAATAAGTTATAAGAGATACGTCGTTATTATATTTATTGTTCATATACATTTTTTGTTTCAAACATATAATTATTCCCAAAAGATTTAAAATGGTAAATTAAAAAATTATTTCAACGAAAATATGAGATAAAATATTGACATTTTAACATTTTTTGATATTTTGAAAATATCCTATATTGCTATATTTACTTATAAGTTAAAATATACGTTTTCTTGACAAACTATGAATATCCAAAGCTTTTTGGTATACAAAAACTTCATGTGAGAATGAATGGTATTAATTATAATCGTAGTTATGAATGATACATATTATTCTAGAATTTTAAAGCTTTATAAATGGATCAATTTTAAAGATATTAAAATTTTGTTGTGTTGAATCATTTTAAAATAATATTATTATAATTAAGGGCTATTATTTAAAAAACAGAAACTTCGTAATTTCGTATGAAATTAAAGTGACTTAAAGTTATCAGGTAACCGGACGTAAATCTAAAAGAAATATACAAAACATTTCTAAAAATAACAGACATCAAATAGCAATTAGTTTGTAAATTTTACGTTACGTTATTCATGTAGAAAACAATCATATTTTCCCCTTTTTATCTTTTATGCTTAAGATATTTTTATAAATCTAAGAAGAAAATCATTTAAATTTATGAGTTATTTAAAAATATATTCAGATATTCGATTTTACAATATTTTGAAAATTTTATGAAAATATAAAATTTTTTTAATTTATAACATTAAAGCTCGTAAATAATTTTAAAAAAAACAAAATTATTATTTTCAGTTGACAAACAATGAAGAAAAGATAGTTGGACATTTTTGTCTTTGCCTATAATATATGGATAAAAGGAGAAAAAGTAGTTGAACTTTTTGCTCTATGCTTAATACATGTAGATATTTATATCTTAAAAAATATTACAAATGCGATTTATTTAATTATTATTACAATTTCAAACGCAATAACTATAATTTATTTTTATTTTAAATAACTTTTCAACTACTAAGGTCATGCAGTGACTGCAGTGGGTAAATTCTATACAACAGCACACAGCATTCCTAGGCGGTCGGGCATCTAACTGACTGTGTCTGATGTTGCTTAACTTTGGTAATAGATTAAGAACAGTAATTATAATTGTCATTTTTTTTTTAATTATTGAGAAATTTTTATTTCACATTTGCTATACAATTTATATGCAAAAAATTAAAGAAATATTTGTATTTTTCAAAATACGAATGTTTTATTATAAATTTCAGCTACTCGTTGTGCATCAACCGATTGTATTGTCTCTTTAATATACTATGCACGGTACGAATTAGATAATATTTTTGTTAACTAAAAAAGTTAACTAAAAATAGAGTTTTCATTTTATATTTAAAAAAATACATAGAGCTAGGAATAAATGAAATAGTATCGAAAACATATAAAGAAGAAATCTCCAAAAATCATGAAACCTGTTTTTGTGTTAACTTTGCGGAAGGTATGAAGGTATTCTACACTTAAAAGCTTATTTATATAAAAATAAATAATCTATTTACAATATTTTTTATTTATGTGCAAAATGTTTTATTTTTAGCAAAAATAATTATTATTAGTGCAATTAAAATTTTTTTTTTTCGTATTATACACTGATATATTTTAATCTAGTAAACAAGTGCCATTCGATTCCAAATGGTATCAAGAAACTTTTTGAAAAAAATTTAAGATCCGCTAAAAAAATTGTGAAAGGGGAAATTAAAAAATACCTTAGTTTTCATCCCATTGCGTTCACATCTCTATAGAATAACGTTACGTTCACATGCGGTCCAGCGGACTCCACGCATTGAAACTGTTTCTATTCGCGTTCTATTTGATTTATTAACTTAAATTTTGTGCCAAACTTTCATTGAACATTCTCTCCAATAGTTTATTTATTTATTTTAAGGCATTCAAATACTTAAAAAACAATAGTAAACTAGCAAAAATATAGTTTTTTTTTTTAAATTGTGTAAATGTTTAATTTTAGCAGTAATAAAAAAAATAAATTAAAAAAAAAAAAAAAAACGCCATTTTACTCGGTAAACAGTATATTTAAAAAAAAAAAAAAAAAACTAAAACTTTTTGGGACCCAATAATAGCCCCACTGGGGCCCATTTGACCGTAACGGGTTAAAATACCACCTTTTTGGGAACTGTATCAGTAGTATTGATGAAATTTTAATTGAACGATGAATATAAAAAAGTTAAAACGGGAGATTTGACCACCGTGTTCGACACACGGTCTCGTTCACGGTAACAAAAAAAAAACATCTTTTTTCTTGTACTTTATTTTTCCACTTTGCATGTAATCATTGGAGACTTAAGAAAATATCCTCGTTTGAAAAAATTAAAAAATTTCATTATACATATTTTTAAATAATAATTTAAGGAATAAAGAAATAAAAAACCTAAAAAACGCTATCAAACAATTTTTAACTTTTAAAAGCTATTTATGTAAAAAAAAAATTTCTAATTTGTAAATAATTGTTATAAACAAATATATTGTTTATAAAATTATTAATTCGAACTTTTACGGAATCAAATCATTTAAAAAATATTACTGGCCCATCTCCACATAGGATTAATTTAAAAAATTTTATCTTTCATTTCTACGCCCCCCACTCATTTGTTTACTAATTTTTTATATATTTTATTTCCTTGAACGGGACTCCACGTTTCTAGATTCCGTTCTTAATTATCGGCGAATACGATGTCAAATTTTATAAAATAGCACTTGCTAACTTATTATTTTCAATGAATGTTTTTATAATGTTGATCGACATCTATTTCATAAAATGCTACTAATTACAATCATTATTATATATTATAATATTTAACTTTTTTTTAGATATAACGAATTTACAAACTATTTACGTCCAAATATTTGCATTTTATCATAGGAAATGTTGATCAAATAATCATAGCAAAATTATATTATATTTATTAATATCAAATTATTATATGATACCTGCATTTTTACATATCTATTATAAATCTATTATATTTATATGATTATTAAACATGTTTAAATAAATGAATATTTATTAACGTTATTTTTATTGTTTTTAGCACACTCAGTACGATTTTTTCTTATTATATCTAAACAAATGTGAACAAAACTATGAGTATTGCTACATTTTACAGTGGCGTAACTCTAAGATAACAGGATCGATAAAACAAACACTAGTGTCCGAATTTGCAAAGTTACTAAAGTAGAAAGTCTGTCATAATTTTGTGAGTCACACTTTTTTAAGTTTCATGAAAATCTGAATATTAAGAAATAATGACAAGGTGGAAAGTAATGATGAAGTTATAAGAAATTTAACATTGGACTTCTCTACGTTGACCGGTTGAACTCCGTAATTATTAGACCACATTGGGCTTAATTTGGTTTTATGAACGTGTATTCTAGAAAGGGGACACATATAATAAGGCACTATATTCGTTGACATTTACTAAAAAGAAAACAATATTTAATAATATTGTAATTGCGTGTTTTATTCAAATTTGTGCAATATAAAACTACCTAAAATTTAAATTTACATAGTGATACGGCACTATATTTTTCGTAAACAAATAACTTAAATCGATAATAGGTAAAAATTATAAACTAAATGGTTGAATACCTTTTATTAACTTGCACACATTTCACTAATATTTTAAATTTTGCAGTTAAAATTACTTCGTCTTTATTATCAAACAATAACAAATTTATTTGATGTTACAACCATTTATAGTTAAAATTTGAGTCATAAAATTAAAAAAGACAAATAAAAATTGTACAAAAACAATGGTAAAAAAAATTTGTGTTTTAAAAAACGTTGAAAAATTTAAATCTGTTTGGTCGATTAACAGTTTAGGACAATTTTTATGTTTGTGCATTTCTAACGCTTCAAGTAGGTTTCAAGATTACAATAAATAATTTAAAGCTTAAATCATCCAAATACAATGTGATTTATTTTATAAAAATAAATATTAATTAAATTATATTATTTAAGAATTTGTTATAAACATATGAATTCTTCAGCAATCCACGCGAATTGTTCCTGTTAATAGAGAATTAGAAGCAACGGGTAGAGACTCTAGATCGTATAAATCGTATAGCAAATTAAATCCAAAAATTAGAAATTTTTACTTGTCTTTTGTGCCAATGGTTTGTGACAACTTTTATTTCGTTTGTAACTATTGAGTTTAGGGGAAATTCAATGGTCCATTTAGGGATTACAATTAACTATCATGCTTTCAAAATTAATTGTGATATTAAATCACACCGGATACTCAATCATTCTGAAATCGTTTGTAACTTCCAAATATAATCCCAAAGACAGAAAAGAGAGAGTGTCAAAGAGTTTTTCAAGAAAAAAATTTCTAAAGTAAAAGTCAAAATAAAAATTGTATTTATATTTAAATATGTTTTTTCGAGGAAAACTCTTCCACATGTCCTGCGTTTGTATATTTTAATTCTTCATTACATTTGTGTTATGTTTTTTGAGTTAATATTATAGTTAATTTTTTATCATATTGTATGTTAAAAATTGAAAACGAGATGCCTCTACTATTCGGCTTTTAACTATTTGATGTGAATTGAACGTATCTATATAGTATATAGCGCAGTTTAGAACAGCCATCTCTTAATGGTATTTTGAACAACAGGCTGGCTTACCATAGAAAAAAGTATATGCTATCTCTGTAATTGTTTCATAGAAATCAAGTATAATACAACTGCTAACAACATACTTTACCAAAATCTGCAGAATTATGTAAATTCTTATCAAACACTCCAAAATCAGTCTAGCCACATAAAAGTTACTTTGCTTAAAATAATTATGATAATACAAGGCTCTGTAAAGCCAATTTCTTTTTCAATTTTTTTTAATTTTATTGGATTGTTGATGCAATTTTATTATTTGTTGATGATTACTTGTTTTGTTATGAACAATTTAAATATTGTATATGAACTTGGCGAATGTTTCTCAAAGAAACATTTCTAAATGTTAAATCAAATTTTGCTTTTTACCGTAGACATTTTTGTTCTAAGAAAAGTCTTCGACAAAACCTCCGTTTTCATGTCATTATTATGCATACCAAATTTTATAACAATAGGATTAGTATTTTCTGAGTTATTTGTGCGCGAATATTAAAAGAAATACAATGTATATTACAAGTTTTTTAAGTCAACAGCTGTTAGAAGTACACCCCTTACATAAAGGGGTGTGTTTCTAATAATCCCTCTTTAGGTCGGATAAGTAGTTTCGGAGTTCATCGAAACCAGATCGTTTCAGCTGAATTTTATACATATCTATAGATAACATACTTTCATTATATATTGGATTCCTAGAATATCAACAGTTCTTACATTTATAAAATATAATTATAAAAAGGTTTTCTTTTTCTTGATTTATTATTCTTCAAACCATTAAAAATTAATATCTCCAAAAATTTTAACTCAAAGTCGAAAGGCCTTTATTATTTATATTCCATCAAATACAGAAAAATGTTTCTCGTTTGAAAATAACAATTACTTTCAATTTTTTATACAATTTTGAATTAAAAAATATGGTTCCGAGTTGCTGTCTGGCAACATGCATGTATATCACGTGTAGGACAATTTGTCTTAAAAAAAATTTTCGTGGAATAGTTTTTGGTGTTCATGCTATTGAATATACAACCAAACGGACTCATGCGCCGATTCCTACTACACTATTAGTAAAAGAACTTAAAAATTGAAAACTTCCAAATTTGTTAATGATTTATTTTTCACCTTACACATGCTTATCGGATTTTTGAGCGTTTTTTTTTTTAAATTTCTTATGAAATAATCGCAATTAGTGTCATCACTTCTGTAATATTAAAAAGTATAATCTTTCGTTTTGATCAAAGATATCTAGATATATTTATAAATATTTCAAAGTACCTTCTGTCAGCAAAATCACAAATTCATTTAAACATCATTTATACCTTTTTGGGACCAATTAATTAATAAAATTTATTTGATGCTTGAAACTGAAAAAACGGAAAAAAAAATTAATGTCTGCATAAAAAAATAGAAAAATTATACAATGGCACAAACGGATGTAAAACCAGATTTTAATATTAGGACTAAGCAAGGAACTGTAGAAGAATTTTGTGAAAGACCCGGTTCATTATCATCTAATATAATATTGTTTATTGGTTCTGCGTATGCACTCAAATTGAATGGTGGCATTGTACAGGCTATTGATTTTCGGTCAATACATATGAGTACAGGAATATTATGTATAAATGCTGGATTGGGAATACTTACTTGTAAGTAGCCAATGAATATATATCGATAAATTTGAGCAGTGATTCTCAACATTTTTTTTGTTGCTGTTCAAAAATTTAGTGGAAAATTACCAATAATTTTCTGAATAAAAGTACATACAAAATAATTTTTATTGTTTGCACTTCTAAAATATGGCGGCACATAAAAGAGCTGCGGTATAATGAATGATTGAGAATCACTGTGTGTGTCAAACTATTGAAAATTCTGTTTTGAGGTGGTGTATTCGAATAAAATCCACTTATGACAGGCATCTTCGGAGTGACGGGAGAGCCACATCCCAATGAAATGAAATCTATTTTAAAAACCTATCTCTTGTCGTTCTTGGCTCTAATATGGGCTAATTCGTCAGGGAGCCAATTCGTCATTATAATATAAATGTCTAAGTCCGATTAAATATCCTTAGTTTCAAATAGAATATTTTATCCTGCTGCCCCTCTTTGAAAGCGATAGGAAGTATGAATTTATTTATCAAATTTATACATATATAATGATAAAATAGGGGCGATTACGATATCAAGGGCCGAATGTTTGTGAATGAAAGCAGGTAATATATGAACTTTGATTATTCGTAATACAAAATGTTGCAGAATATTTAAAAATAAACTTATTCACTAAAAAACGAAAGCCTTGGAGCTTTGTATGGTCTAAAAACTAATGTATGTTATGGTAAAACTATTGTCTCCATTGCCTGATGTCACAAAATATGTGTTAACCGATTCGAACTCTCTATAATTCGCTCCCTACCAATTCGAACTGTATATTTTGGTTTTAATTAGTAACAAAAATTCTATAAATGATGCTCATCCAGATACTATAAATTTTCCAACCATAACACAAATTATATTGGTTTTATGCATCTTTCAGTGGTCACTGTTAAGTAAAACATCCCAATCCATTATTATATATATATATATATATATATATATATATATATATATATATATATATATATATATATATATATATATATATATATATATATATATATATATTAATACGTGAAACGAAAACTTTGTACTCTTTTTTACGAAAATTGGGCTGTTGGAGTGTAATGAAATTTGGCATACTTATAGTCTATATAGAGAAGGACTGAAGAATGCTAATATTTTTTTTTTAACCCTTCGTCGGTAAACGTTTTTTCGACACCTTCCGTCGGTAAACCTGTTCCGGTCGTTTTTTCAACCTGTTAATGCACTCAAAAAATTTCGTAAAAATTCATGCTCATCTGTGAAACCTTCAACTTAACATATCAATCATAAAATTGTAGAAAAATTCATTTTTGCATATATTTTTTATTAAAAAACTGGAGCAACTTGCTAAAAAAACGGAGGTACGAAATACCCAGGTTTACCGACGAAGGGCATAAAACTTATGCATAAAAAATACTTTTAATAAAAAAAAAATATTACATACACTATGACACACATATATATGAGGTGTGGCTTTACACATACTACTATACTCACGCATATAAACTGTTTTGTATTAAGACACGTATATATACTGTTTTGTTTAAACGCAGTGAGATTCATTATGGCCGAATTTTGACCGCTGTAACGGGTCTCTAGTAATATTAATTTAGCAATTTTTTTATAGGGTGTCTACAAACGAAAGAAATTTACGAAATTTATTTAGCAACATACGAAGTACGACAATTACTGTATGTTGGTGCACTAAATAGTGAATTATATTACAACGCTGAATATAATCCAATCGCAGCATATATGCATTTAATGCCAGCATTAGTCATTCCATTGTGCAGTAACTTCACTGATTTCGATATGGAACAAATAACAGACTTAGTTGTAATTGCACAATTAATATCGTGCTTTTATATATGTTATAAAACAGAAAATAAAATTGGATTTTATGCATGTGGTACAGCTATTCTTTCAACATTCTTCCATACGCTACTGCGAGCATTAAAACAAGAGGATATTGAAGTGATAACATTCCAAGAACTTGATATGCATAATTTAATATTGACTGTATTCGCTCTGTTTGCAGCCAAAAGTGCAGCATTACCAGAAGTAACAGAAGCATTGAAATATTAGAAATGGAACAAAATTTTTTTTACTTTTTCATGTTAATAAACACGATTCATTAATGCGTAATTTGCTTCTTCATTTTCGACAGCTTAATCGGCATTTAAACAGAACTACGTTAAACACTAAAAGGAATAAACTGTGTAAACTAACGATGTTTTAATAATTGCATCTAATTAATATTTATATCTGAGAGTATCATGTGCCACCATATTGCATCATAAAGGTCCATTCACACATATCGGTCAAGTCATAGTTTAGTTATTGGCCAGTGTCAGTCAGAAATATCCAGTCAATCTGCACATGTCCATCGTGTGACTAAATTCACAATTCAGTATTATTTACACTTGTCCCTTCAATGGTTTGTGTATTCCCACACTAACACTCAATAAAAAATACTGCTAGTAAAATTTAAAAATGACGGAATTGTGACTGAACCTGAAGTGTAATCACTGAGACTGAACTGTGACAGACAAGTGTTAATTCTATTAGATTCCGCAGAATATTATTTGTGACTGAGAAGGAATGACTGAATTGTGACGTGACTGAAATGTGTAAATATACCTTAATAATAAAACATTTATTTCAAGTGCAATTACATGTCTGTATTTCAATCAAATTGTGGGCAAGGTCAGACTACAAAGCTTCTGCACTGAATAGCCTATACCAAAGCGAGAAAATTGTATAAAATTTTAAGTTAGCCCCAAAGACTGATTAATAAATTAGCTAATCGTATTTACTTTCTTGATTAGTAAAAATTATCTACTCTTATCACAATTAATGCAGAGATCTAGCATGTTTTGAAATTTAATTTTTATATTGACATAATAATTGAATATATCAGAGTAGGTTTTAGTCTAAAGTTTGTAACACTATCAAATATTGGCCGCACTTTGGGTTAGGTCTAGTTAATAAATTCATTTGCTGGTCATCGAGAAATTAAAATTTTGGTGGTGTATTCTAGACCTATAAAATGAGTTTAAATTTGTGAATAAGCAAAATCAACTCAACTTTTAAACCTGAAAACTCATACTGGTTACAATTTTAACTCAAATTTAAGTAATAAAACATAATTTATAATACATATTATTATTAAATATGTATTTATAACTATGTGAAGTATAGAGTGTTTTTATGAATGACTAAAAATAGTTGAAACATCAAGTTTCAAACTCAATCATGCGTCGGGTATCTATACAGTTAACACTGTGCGCTGTTATCTTCACTTGTTCTTTTTGGCGAAAGTTATTATTACTAAATTAATTTTCGAAAAATTATTATAATTGATTTTCCCGTCAATTCTCAAAAATAGAAATTCAAACTCCAGTGACGTCATTTTACATGATGAGTTTATTAGACGAAATCGTATAGACTGGAAGTCCGTGGCGCTGAAAATGCACTAATACGGATTTTTAAATTTTTTTTTTATTAGAAAAACGAAAGCTCGGATTCTTTTCTGCTCGGATGTATACTGGCATTTGTATTTTTTATAAACATTATTTTGAATGAGCAATAATATTTTTCATTTTTATTCGGCGTCACGGCTTTTCAGTGTCATGGCCTCCTTGTAAAATAGATTGTGTATTATATTTCTATGAAAAAATTCATGACGTGTTTACTGTAAAGTGATTTTCATTGGTCTCCAAAATTTTTTACGCGAAAATTTATCCATTTTTTATAATTAATTTGTAAGAAACTAAAATTTTTATTTAAAAAAATAAAAATATACTGCCAGCAAATTCTTCTTTCATTTATAAGTGTATAAATTTGTAGTCATCAAAAATTAATGTAAGTTCTCTATTGGCTCTAGAGACAAATGTCAGGATTTGTCACTAATTTGATGACAGTTATCAGTTTTTGTGTCACATTACTTTTATGTGAAAAGTATCGAAAACCTGAAAATGTCGAGAGTACCTATTTAAGCGGAGCAGCGGGTTGACGTGGAAGTAATTATATAGCAAAATTTCTTATGTCTGTTTTTCTGTCATAATTAAAAGATTAGAAAAACTGTTATGAAAATATGATAAAGATTGCTTGTTTTATGTGTACTAATAACGCGGTATAATATAAATTTTATGGCTATAGGTTAAACATGGCGATATTATCTAGGAGGCATCACGTATACGTGACCTCTTTCATTTTCCAGTCAGGCAGATAAGGTTAAATAAGCTTAATTCACTAATTTTATGAGGGTTCTATACAATTTTTTTTTTGCTATCAGATAATGGCAACATTACATAAACGAACACAATTTAAAAATAATAGTTAAAATCAATCACTATTTCATATTTAATTGTTTGTATTCACGTATTCACGAAGCTTCTCTCAGCAGAAGCAATCCAAACTGAAATTGTAGGCATGCCTAGAGAATTGGATTTTAAAACCTGAAATTCCTCATAAAGATCCTAATTGGATAAAGATTTCAAATAATTGATATCACAAACAAAATCAAATAATTCAAAATACGCATTGAACGCTTTGACTCTGTACTGTATTTCTGAACAGATTGTATAGGCATTCATTTTTCATTAAATCGATTCTCATTTTCATAACGCCTTTTTACCAAAAATTGAGCACTGTTACGAAATGAACGTAATGTATCAATACTTGCAAGTTGATTTAAACCGATTGCCACAATCTACTAATATTATTCACACGATAGCTTTTGTACTTTTAGGGCTTCACTGACACGAGACCGTCGGCAGTAACTGATTTCACCAACGTCTGACTGCACCACCGTCAGCGCCTTTTTTATTATTTCCATGATTACAATAAAAAAATAGATCGTTAGAAATGTTCAACACACCTTTGTTTTTATCTTATAAACTAATTTTAAAAATAATGTATACTCTTTATATCTGCTAGTATTTAATTATTATCTAAAAGTCTAAACAAAAAGTTAAATATATACTGAAGAATATAAATTCCCCTAAAAAATATGATCATTCTGGATTGGTGTATATAACCGACGCCAACATAGACGCAACCAATAATAACACTGGAAGGGGCGTCGCAATCATATATACAATATAATATGATTTTATTATATTATTTTGTAAACATACATATAAAAGAACTACTGATGCATACATTATTTTTAGTATACATGTTAGGGGTCTCTCTTTTTTTTTGTTACATTGAAAAGACCTCTTATATCATATTATAACTGTGTAACAAAAGATAGCATATAATAATGATATAATTCTATTTAATAAAAAGAGGGGTGTCATTGCTACCCTTATGTTTGAGCCGACACTGATTATTCCTTATATGTACCTATATATATATATATATATATATTTATGAATATTTATTTATTTATTGAATTTTACGGAGATTAATATTTATTATTTATATGATAAGAGCCTTTTATGTTTAATATAAACATTAAAATACTTCAAACATGAAGTATTTTGGATATAACAATCAAATTGAAGTTTAGTTTTTTTTTTTTTTTAATAGGCAATAAGTTCAATGTGTTTAAAGTTTATGTTTTGTTTTTTACAACAATTTAGTAATAAGAGATTTTAAACACATTTCTGGAATTCATTCCCAAACAATTTCGATCGGTAGACTTTGTAGTCTGATAATATTCTATATTGGAAGTGCAGTATGAGTAAGCATTCCTTTGTGAAGCACATTAACTATGAATGCGCAAGTATTAAAATGAAGCGCAATTTTGTTACTAAGCGCACTTACAATTATGTACCGAGTATTTTGTACCAGAATCAATTTTTTATTTCCCTATCTAGACAGATAGTTTGACTGTTTGTAACGAGTACTATTATTTAGAACTTTTGAGCGTAGCTTATTTAGGAGTTAAATAAGAAGTTGAAATAATTGTTAAAAACTTTTGTTTTGTTAGGGCAAATTCCCCATGAATTGTCCTTTTTGGAGGTATTTATTCCAGATCTTTTTCACCATCAATGATTTACTTATAAGATTAGAGACATTTGTTAAACTTGTTATAGCAGGAACTGGATATCAACAGAAGCATCTAAAAAAGGAACAAATATATACAATCAATTTATTCATTCGGTCGGCGTAAATGCCACGTAATTTTTGTGTAAAAAGACTTTTTATCGAAAAAAATACGTTTCCAAATTTTTAACTAATTTCTTATGCACCATTTTAGATAGCTATTTTATTTTTCGGTAGAATCTATGACTACTAATGATTAAATATAAGCATAAACAAATGGATGTATTATATATTTTGTGAAAATCCATTTTTATAAAATAATAATGGAACTTTGTCTAATTTTCATTTTACATTTTTTTTTTAAATTACTAGTGCACTTTCGACTTATACAGTCATTATCAAATGATGAATAATTATACTTTTATTTTGGAAATATATAGGTATATTAAGTATGTTTATTGTGAATGAAGATAACTATATATAATTAATAATATCGAAAAAATATTTATCAACTCCACCCACAGTTTCTTCATTCATAATAGTCTTACCTAACTACTTTCCGTATATATTTCCAAAATAATTATTCATCACTTGATAATGACTTTACAAGTCGACAGGGCATACAAACAAATGTAAAAAGAAAATTATAAAAGACTATAGGTTTCCATTATTATTTTATATATACGTACAAATTTCTGTTGTTTATAGGATATATTTTTTTGGATTCCGTTTTAAAGTCAAAGTTGTTTGTGCGTTCATAGCGGCGCAAATTTCAGAAATACACAGCTGAATATGTATTACTACACCAACGATGCAATTTACTTAAGTCCAAAATATAATTATTAGTAGTTCTTTAATAATTAGTAGTTCCAAGTAAATAGTACAGTTTTTGGGACAAAAACAAAAGGATGATTGAATAATGATGAATATGTTTAATTTTTTCGAAATATCCATTTTAATTTATGGTCATGTTTCCACATTATGTGCGTACTATCCGGGTGCATTGACAATTTAGAGCTGAGCTACTTTTATCAACTGTCGGTGCACAGTGGCTGATTTCCGTTGTGTTTTTCTTATTATTATTATTATTTATTTAATTTTGTTTTTGTCGGATTAAAAGTAATGATCAAATTAAAAACAGTTATACGATATTACAGTATTTAATATTGCTACATTCTGATACTGATGAGGGTTGATCTATAGCTCTCTTAAAACAAAATGGTCCACTCTGTGCCACTTGGCCCTTACTGTAATAACTAGTAGCATCTAATATTCTAACATTAGAACATTAGCGAATGGTAGCATGAAACTTCTCGTCAACATCCAATCACTTTGTTTAAAGCAGTGTTAATTTGATTGTGCTGCATTTGCTGCGTTGGACTCGCAGACTTTCGAAACATGGCATAATGCGCAATTACACTTATTGATTTAAATTGTGAGTAAACAAATATGGAAACTTCGATGTTTTATACACAAGCCAAATTCTTTTTGGTCGTTTCGATGTTTAACTCAACAATTCTTTGTTGTTCCATGAAAATTGAACTATTAAAAGAAAAATTATAACGAAGGGAAGTCACGTATTATAAAACAAATAATCTTTTGAATCTTTTTTTAATCCTATTTGCATTTTTTGCAAATGCAAATTATTGTCATCTAAATTTTCTTACATTAAGGGGTAACACCACTGTAAATTTTTCAAAAATTGATTTTTTTTTAGGTTTAAAAAATACTTTTTAGAATATGGGGAAAAATATTTCATACCTCAAAGTATTTATTTTTCTTGTAATTTCGAACTCTTCCCCAAGCGCGTATTTCATATAATGCATTTCAAAACTTTATATTTGTTTTTCTCGAAACACGATTTTTCAAAACGGCACGCAGCATAACTCCAACAATTTTTGTTCTTTTCATTCGAATTACGCAGGGGATTTTTGATAAGTTAATTTAATCATTATTTATTAACAAATGATTATCTTTTTTTTGTTGAAAATTTAACAATTTAATTCAAATACTCGTCAATCACACAAAAATCAATATTTTTAAAATCCCCTAAGTATTTTTCTAGCTATAAGCATGTACCATAAGTGCTTGTTTTTTCTAGATCCAAATTTGCAGCAGCTATAACACTGTGTGCCGCAGAACGCCTCAAATTGTACGTGCCTCGCGAAAATGGCTGTGGTGCCGTCATTTTTGAATTTTTCTTTTATAACATACCTGTTTATTTGTATACCTCACCCAGCAGTTAATAAATTGCATCTTCGTTGATTGTACACAAAGAGTTGATTCGACTTTTTTTTCTTGTATAGATAAAAGTTGGTATATTTAGGAGGTTTTCCTCAAAAGAAGTGGGATGCAATAAAACTTCAAAATTTTCTATGTCCTCTGTTCATGTTAAACATATCATTTTACATTGATTGCAATAAACGCACCTTTTGTAAATAAGTATATATAGAATCAAATAAATTTATAGTTCTGGAAATTTTCCAAGAAGGAGGATTAAATTCTTTCAAAAGTTAGCAATCATTTTCTTAAATGCGATCAAAGTCTCCAACATAAATCATTAAAATCGAACAACGCCATCGAAAATTATAGCGGAACAAACTTACATAGATAGAAAGCATGGAGTATAGAAAAGGAAGGAGAACCATCTGAATGTATTAAAAAGTGTCCATCGAAAGGGAGCAAATTAAGGTGGCGCCATAGTAGCAAGTGGGAAGATTTTAAAAACTTCGTTTATCAAATTACATTTCACTCGGTTTATAATATGGAGGGTAGAGACATCTCTACCCTCCATACACCAGAGATATTAAATTTTCCAACTCAGCACACTTCACTCCGCTTACAACTGCTACATTCATATCCTTACCTCTTGCTACGCTAGCGCTATTTGGTGGGTTATTGAACTATAATTTGCCTGCTTACGATGGACACTTTTTCAACTTGTCCTCCACTTGAGATGGTCCTCCTTATCTCTACCCTCCATAATAGAAAGACAGACAAATACAGGTATGTTAAACACAAATTTCGTATAGTTAAAACATAGACTTTTCTTAGCATGATCAAGGAGAGAAAAGAATAGAGTTTTGAAAAATATATTATCTCAAGCATATTTCTCTTCTATAACCTAAATTTAGAATAGAATTTTGAAAAACGTTATCTTTCAGAGTTTCGGAAATTTCAGTGGTGATGCATAAAAATAGAATACATACAGATGTGTCCGTCTATGCTAGTAATCTTCCCAAACTTTTTTTTACTGCGTGGTCTGTATAAAGAAAATATTCTTATTTTCTCAACAAATTAATAAAATTTTCACCTAAAATAATTAACTATATGTTAAACTTTTTGTAAGTTTTTAAAGTATACGAGTTTTTGTGATTCTATTATTAACTCATTATAAAAGACTACAAAAATTTTGTGTTGCTATTTTTAATTTTCTCGCGTACCAAAGGAAACCAAAATTAACGATTGGGTGACTGCTTTCGATATCCTCGGTGCCTTCTGAGACACTACTCGGTACCTATAAGAATAAGTTTTTACTAGATTTATTTACTAGACAAAAATATTTCCTAGATTTTTCAAATATTTCTTCATTTGAAAAATTCGAAAAACTGTTTCCGAATTCGATAAAACTCCGTTAATAAAATAATTTTGAATGAAAACTTTCGGAGAATAACTCAGAAACAAATTAACCAATCATAAGTGTTATTTTTGTTTTACTTATTCTTGAAAAGACAAAAAAAGCTTATTACAAGAATAATAGGGTAAAATTCAGTTATATGCCTCAGTTGACAAAACGGCCCACATATCTAGGCACAGAAACTAACAAAGATATGTAATGCATTGAAGTGCACGATTCGATTACAGTTGCTGAACATCATGGCACACAAGTACACGTGCTGATAGACAATCGTTTGTAGTATCTATATTAATAAAAGTTTTTGAAGTTTGGCAATTTTCAGTAATTATCAATTTTTCTTTATTGATCGGTAAATTTATTTTTGTGTGTTAAAATCAACTGTTTTGTTGTTAAATAGTTCAGCACAATAATAATTTTTTATTGCTGTAAAGGTTTTAGCTGAAAGGTTGTGGTTTTAAACTTGGTGGGACATTTTAAAAATCGAAATTGATAAAACGTACGCCCCAGAAAATCGAAATTGTTAAAATGTCCCAGTATTTTAATGATGTATTTACTCATTGCATATTGTATTTATTACAGAAAATGTCTCAAAAATACGTAAGGCAAACTTTGCAACCATCAAGGAGCACACAGGATTTAGATACAGTCATGCAATGTGCCCGTAACCAAAAGATGAGGGTAAATGAAGCTTCGAGAAATTTTAAAATACCTTTTAGAACTTTGAGAAGACATGTTACCTCCGGTGAGAGTAAATTACTACTTGAACTTCAGCCGGTATTTTCAACATAATTTTTGTACAAATGTTTGTGCTATGCAATTTCAGAGTCCCGTAATGAATTCATTCGAAAAATTTTATGTGAATAAATTTTTCAGTACAAAAGTGTTTAGAAAAAGTTATATTAATATATAATACTAGCTGGCCCGGCAAACGTCGTTTTGCCATATATTTCTAATCAACATCAACATTTTTTAAGTATAACAACATATTCTCAACACTCTATTTCTAAATAATGAACAGCTGAGGCAAATCAGAATGAATAATGATATTAATTTATATTTTAAAGCAGACCCGCCCAGTTCATTGGTTGTTGTGTTAATTTTGCCATTTTATTAAATGATATTACATCGATTACATGCGAATGCAATTCTACCCTTAGGGGTAGAATTTCAGAAAACCCTTTCTTATCGAAATCCCGGTATTTTTTTTTTGCACCCGATAATTTGTGCCGTGGTACTCATACACTTGATGAAAGATATATGGAACTCCTGAACCACGAAAGATTCCGGTAATACTTTAACAATGCGATATGCACACTTTATACAGTTGACAGTTCAACATACTGCTAGTGAGAAGAAATAAAGAAGTTTATTTTGGATTTCAAATTTAAATTTTGGTTTCTATGGAAATGATGCTAATAGGATTTGTAACCTGTGAGAAAACAAAGACAAAAATTGTTTCACAGCTAGGAACATTTTGTATTAACGAAAATTAAATTGTCGTTTATAGTATTTTTCGTTATTTATTATTTATGTTTCTGACCGTTTAAACCTTTCCTGAACTTCCACAAATATTTCAAGATCAAAATTAGCAAAATCGATTCAGCCATTCTCGAGTTTTAGCGAGACTAACGAACAGCAATTGATTTATATATATATAGATATTGGATAAATTTTTTTTTTTTATTACACTAATCTAAGCGTTTTTACTTCACGAACATGGATCTGAAGTTATTTTTTTAAAATCTTTAAAAATAAGCGATATATGGACATTAAAAATTCCTAATTAAATCAAGGAAGAAAATATACAATTTATGACGTAATTCATCATATCTCAATGTATTTTATAACATGCAAAACATTGTTTTCAAGAATGAGATGGATATATATTATAATCTTTGATATCTTAAAACCTTGTTTTTGAATCCATTTTAATGTAATTTTTGCTATGATATTGAGTCTAATTTCATACTCAGATGTGAAATATAGCCAACTTAGAACCAGTTCCAAACACGTAGTATTATTAAACATAAACACTTTGGTATCTGTCTAGTTGATTTTGTTAAACCCTTTTATAACTCCAGAAAATTCGCTTTTTTTTAAATTTCAGCCCCTTTTTGAACTTTACAGCCACGCGTTTTATTTTAGTTTGTAATGAAATATTTGTATTTGTCTCTTTTTTTTATGGTGGACATAAAATTAAAGAAATATTCTTGTTTTTATAAAAAGTGAAAATAATTCTCAAAAATAAATCCTATAAAACACTCAAAAAAAAAAAACATATTTTTTTGCTATCAAAAATAAAATTGTTTATTTTATAAACGCCATAATATTGAATAGCATGAAAAACATATTTAGTTATGAATAAATATAAATAAATACATAGCTGCCTGCTTATAAATTTACAACATAAAAATGCTTGAAGGAATTAATGAAAAAAAATGTGTATTTAAAAGTTTAAATTGCAATATAACTAAATATTGCTACCGGGGGCCACTTAAATATTAAGAGGGTTATATTACACGATATTGATGTAATCCGATTGGTTGCTGCATATTAGAGGACCGCCTTTAAAAACATATTAGATTCAATAAGGCAGCATCAATGTTTTCAAAAAAAAAATATCATACACTTCAGTATTGCTCTGAACTCCAGAGGTTAAACATTGTGTACTGTAGTTAAAACACGTGCTTGTAGACACACACAATAATAGTGTTGTTATTTTTGAAAAAGAACAGTTTTTGTGCGTGATTTAGTTACAGGGTAACGTGATTGTTACCAATTTTTTCGAGTTTAAAAAGTTTATATAAAAGCCGTCAAAATTAATTTCAACATGCATGCCATGAATGATCCCGCCGCGGCTTTGGCCGGGATGATACCGTTTGATCCGATTGGATTATATGAACCTCAAAAACCTCGGTTTATTTTTAAAATGCCACGTGTTGTGCCTGACCAAAAAGCAAAATTCGAATCTGATGAACTGTTCCGAAGATTAAGTCGCGAAAGTGAGGTATGTGTATTTTTGATTATTTATTCTTAGAATTAGTTTACTTGTTACTGTGAATTAATCATTCAATTTATTGCCCTGGAATTGTTGAATCACATGTAACGTTTTCCTAGGAATAATTAAATTTTATTAGTGATTTTAATTCGAATTTATTCATATTTCGTTGATGGCTTTGACGTCAATTTCCCATTAAATTAATTTTTTTGTTTTGTTATGTGTGTTGATTTTTAAGTAGATAGAATATATAGTTAAGTCTCCATTACCCGTATACTCGTCATACGCAATTTTTCCCTTATTTTCTCTATTATCCGTATGTACCACGAAAAATGAAGTATTATAGTAACCCACAATCTAGACTTTGAAGGTTTTACTGACACATTCACGCATTAAATTTGGTTATTTAAACACATAAGAATGGAACATTGTATAGAGTCCTGGATATTAATTTCTTTACTTTAAAAAATTAGACAATTTTTGGTCGCTTTTTATTATTTTGTAAGCCTTGCACTTTTTAACTGTCTAGGTGGTAATATAATTCATTATTTTTTAAGAAATGATTAATTGTGGATTTCCCAAATGGTAAACAAACATTACGAGTTTTGAATTTTTATACAAAAATTTTCCGTAAATACAATAAAAATACGTGCTATTACATGTTTGACAACTGTTCAGGTTTATAAGTATACATGAGCGCATCTAAAAAGCGGATTAAATTAAGTATGCACACATAAATATCTTATATCGAAATGATTATTGGATCAATAAATCTAGTTTTAATTCTTATATGAGATACAAATTTCATTGAAAATACTGAAGTGAGAGATTTATTTGGAAATTCATCTAAATTATTTACCTGAATATTAACTTGCTCTTTATAAAATAATTCCAAGAATCATTGGTGCTATCATTAAGATTTCTTGGATGCTGTTAATTAATATGTAAAACTCTGTAAAACTTGATTTTATATTTAAAGCGGACAAGAATAACTGACATAATTAATTATTTAAATACCACGTATGTGTACTGTAATTTAATATATGAAAAGACAAAAGTTGTTTTTAAAACTAATGTATTTTTTAATATAAATAAAACTTACCGCCAAGGTAAAGGCCAGAACCTGGATGGACTTGAGTGTGCCAAATTTGAGCACCGCATTATTTCAATGGAATTGTGTTAAGAATAACTTTTATATTAATGATTTGGATGTAAGCGTACCCAGTTTTTTAAAACTCCTGCCCTTTTTAGATGAACTATAAAATTTGGAGTTATTTTAATTATTGTTTAACATAAATTGGACAAAAAATTTTGAATGCTTGGATTTTTTTCAAAAAAAAAAACATACCTCTTTTAAATACGAAAACCCAGACTGTACTGCAAATTTTTAATTTAATTTTTTGGAAAGAATTATACTCCCATGCAATGTATGTCGTTTTTTGTTTCTCGTAGAATTCGGAAAAACATTTTTCTTGAAAAAAGGAGTTCAAAAGTATTATTTCCAATAAGTATAAAACTAACAATTTTTACGTAATACAATTTTTTATTTTGGATTTGTTTATGACCATTTTTATTTTCGGAACGCTGTTTTAAAATTATTTGGTGTAATTTTTTATTGCCAGAAATTAATTCCTCGGTGCGGAGCCACGAGCTTAACTAGTATGATATAAAAACACACTTAACTTAATCACATACGGGTTTTTCCTAATTATAGCAATTGCTTAATTTATTTATAGAAAATTATTATTGATTTTATTAAATTTTATAAAAAAAAATTTTCCCTTGATGTTTTTATATTTTTAAATTAAAAATGAAAATTTATTTCAAAAACACAAACTACTCTGACACCAAAAAAACGTGTAAAATTATACATTTTTTTGGTGATGTTTCCAAATTGAAGTTGTTTAGAAGATTGATCTTTATTTTTGAATTTACATTTATTTCAATATAAACCATCAAAATTTTGTATTTTACAATTAAAAAGCTTAATCATATTCAACTAAAATTGAAACTATTGATAAATTTCTACATAACAATGTTGGAACACGCCAATTTATAACTATTAAAGTTTAGTTAACTATTAAATAAACATTTATTTTGAAAAATCAAATACTTTGTCGAGATCCCCACCAAATCCCAATAAATGTTTATTCATCCAATACGTATTAAAATTTAAGGAATTTTTCCTTGAAGAAATACAAAGTTCTAATCAAACTGATAAAACTTTAAACCAGATTTTTTTAGACATAGATTAATTTAACAATGATGATTTTTTATAATAATGCAGCTTTGTAATATTTCGAATACTTTTTCAGCAATTTTGTCAAAAAAACTTTTTATGGGATAGAAAGCAGATTTTTGTTCTAATTAGGTGCGCATTATTTTTGGCTTTCAAGAGGTCTTTAGCGAACTGAATATAAATTTTCTCTAATGCTTGTCCATCATAAATAAATACACAATATACGTTGTAGACGAGAGATAAAAGTAAAAGTACTAAACAGTTAATTGAACCAAGTTCCTAAAAATAAAAAGAATTGGTCAAAAGAAAGAATTCGGCTGAAGACCAAATTTGAATAATTATTATTCATCATTATAATATTTTTTTTTTGTAATAATATGTTAATAGGCTCTTGTTCGCAACAAACAGTATCGTTCAATCGTATGCGCACATCACATCATATACATAATACCTCTTGTTGATTGTGATATGATGACTAATCTGATGTGCAAGTCATTATTTATATTTACAAACAGTGGCGATGTTTCAAATAGGAAATAATAAATAATTTTAAAAAAATTTAAAGCTTACGAATTGATGAAATTCTGGAAAAAGAACACGAAAGAGGTCAGCAAAATTGTTTCCTAAATGTTGACACTATCTTAATTAAACAAGGTTTCTACTGGCAAGGAAACAACTGGAAAATCTGGAAAAGTCTGTTAATTTTAATTTTGTGTAAAAAGTCATGGAATAGTCAGGGAATTTATTAAATTTTAATAAAAGTGAGGAAATTTTTGTAATTTTACTAGAATTTTTATTTATTTTTTAAGAAGGCTGTTAAAATTATTTTTACGGTGTTTTACAAAATCTGCGATGTTTTAAAAAAATTATGAAAACGGCCAATGTTATATAAACACAATTTTCCCAACTCAATATTGCGTGGTACAAGTCGATACATCCGTTTTTATTTTTCAAAAGACCAAAATCTTCTAAATATTTAACATGAAAAACCGTAAAATCTTTTTTTTATACAATTTTCTTAATGTTCAGGTTTGAAACTTTATTCAGGACTCCGAAACCAACTTTGATTTTTCTGTGCGACCATTGATAAAATTTATAAAATTGATAAAAACTTTCAAATTCCTTATATTTATAGCGATACGGGCATTTTCACGGTAATCATTAAAAAATTCGGTCAATTTTGCTCTTTGTCATAATTGCTTTGTATGTTCCCATATTTTTAAATTTCGTCACATTATACTATTAGTGAATAACAGTTATTTTTGGAAATTTGTTACTACGAAGCCCCTGACGGCCTAATGGGGGTCAACTATTCAGGAACTTTTCTAAATGTGATAACAAATTTCATAAAAATTGAAAAGGCGTTCGAAAGATGCAGTGGAACAAAAATTCATACATAAACAGACAGTTATACAAACGAAATGTGAATTCGTTTAGTTTTATCATAGACCCCACTTTGTTTGATTAAAAATACTACGTGCCGCCACTGTAACTTTGTGTTTGGAAATAAGTTTTACATTGATTAGTCAATATGTTTGAGTATAAAATTATTTTTATCTGCATTTAATAAATAAATTAATTAATTACAATGTAAAATATCTACGGAATGGAAGAAAAATAAAAGAATTGTCGTAGTCGATATGGTCTTAGGAAGCACGCCTGATAACACTCAGATTCAGTTAATTATTGTACCGATTAATTATAATAAAATTTTTTGAAGTATACTTATTTCAATTTTTATAATTATTAACAATTTTGAATTTTGTATCTGAACTGAAGAAAATCAAATGTTATTTCAAATTAGCTATACAAAAATTTAATAACCAATGAATATTTGGCAACAAAAAATATGCATCGACCTAAATTTTTCATGCTTATTAAAAATTTAGGATTTTAATGATATATTTTATATTTTTGAATTTATTTTTTTAAAAATTGATTGGTCATTTTTTAACTATTAAGGTTATTCAGTGACTACAGTCGGTATATTATATACAACAACAACACAAAGCAATCCTAGGCGGTCACCCATTCAACTACTGACTGTTTGTGATATTGCTAAATTTTAGTGATCGGTTTAGTTACGCCAATCGAGGTCCATTTTATAATTTATACAGTTTGAAATCAACCTCATGAAATAAACAAAATTTAATATTGAAAATAACTTAACACGCCATAAATATCGTACATTTTAAGTATTTGATATGAAATATTAAGGTTGTCGCAAATTTTGTTGCTGAGTTTACATAAAATTATTACATATATGTCATTATTATTAGTATAAAAAAAATGCAAATTCGATTTAATCGCTTTTTGCAACTAAACGAAATATTTTTCGAAAAACAAGAATTTTAAAGTGCACACAATTTACATGAAACAATCATTTAAATAACTTTATATCTTATACCTAATAGAAATGAGGGCAGGAGGGAAGGAAGAGTCGTGAGAAACATTTAACCAAAAATCCGAAACCTTAATATTTGAGCTATTATTATCCCAACTGGATGTAATACGGTCCTCGTTTTTTATATTCTCAAGTTCCTCCATTTCCTCCTCTAAAATATAGCTATACATTTTTGTTGTTGCTTTTTAATAAAATAATTTATAAACAACCGGACATACTTGGACTACCTAAAGGTTCACGTCATTATGAAATCAACTGGAAATCAAATATGTTATGTACAAAAAAGATATAGTATTTAAAAATGAATAAATAAAATGATTTTTACTTAACTAAATTAATGTAATCCAGCTTCTAAACCCAAAATTCAATGTTTTGCGTTTTAAATAAAGTTCTATAAGTAATTTAAACAACTCGTTTGCTCTGTGATATCAAGAAGGCAATAAAATAACATCTATGGAAATTATTTACAAAATTAATTTACTATCTATACTCTTATAATATAATATAAACTAAATGTATCTGCAACTACACACGCGCTATGTTTGATTTTTGAAGTTTTATTTTTACCTTTGCGATTAAATTTTAGTTTTAGGTTCAAAGAATATAGTTTTTTTAATAACAAAAACAATGATCTATTATTAGTGATGCCAAGACCACCAAATTATTGGGCGATCTTATGTGAGTAATTGCTCGTTAAAATTACGCGTGAGCAAGCTTAATAGAAAATGTGGCAGATTATCATCGCAAGTCTTAATAACTTATGGCGTTAATTATATAAATATAACTGGAATCAACACAAATCATTGAACTAAATTTGTTAATTTGATCAATACAAAATGATAAATGAGAATGTCTTGTACTTTTTCGTTGTTCAAGTGTAATAAATTTTAAATTTGATGACAAATGATCAACGCCCCGACAAACTTAAATGATACCCATGTTGATTTTTAAACAATTTAACTTTTTTCCAACGTAAGAACCTTGGAATAAAAGCACCGTGAACATTTGTTTGTTGACGGGAGAAATTTTGCGAATTTTCTTATTATACATCTCTCACATAAATTTTGTACCCCCGTTTCACTCCTTTATGGATTGAACATTCCAAAAATTTATTTTTACTTCCTTATAAGTATGTGTAGACCAAGACAAGCCGTTCATAAAAACTACTCTTCACCCCTACGTCATGCAAACTATCTGTGGTTTGAGCTATGTACTGATAGATCAGTAAGCCACGGATTCATTTTATACATACTGGTAAATGATAAATCGTTTGCGACGTTGACAGTTTTTTTAAATTATTGATTTAAGGGAAGTTTATTTACTTTTGAAGTATAAAAAAACATTGTTAACATTAAAATTTGTTTTTTTTATTAGGTTCGATATACCGGCTATCGTGATCGGCCGTCTGAAGAACGACAAGTACGATTTCAAAATGCTTGTCGTGAAGGTCACACGGAAATCGCGTTTGCAGCTACAGGAACAAATTTACAATTGGTATTTGCACCAGCAACAACAAATGGTTTTGCGACGTCCATTGAACGCGAATGCGATTTTGATAAAGAACACGGCAAAGTAAGTTAATATTAACCTATTGATTATATACAATAATTGAACAAATTGAAATGGATTTAAAAGAATTACCGCCTAAAGCAAACGAACAGAAGTTGGTACCTATACATATATAAGTCTTTTATTGAAATAAAGTCTAATAACCATTATTATATCATATTTTTTGATGTGTCTTCCAGCTAAATAATAAAAATATTTAGGTTATATTTTCTGTTCCGGTTAGGTAGTAGTACTAGTAACCTTATGTATTTTATTTGTGTTAAATTTTGTATAATTTTTGATTGAACTGTTGTGCAACAAATATGTTTTCAATGTTCAAATACCGTAAATAATTCCAATTTTCAATGCTGCTTGTAACCTGTCAAATATGTTTATTAAAATGATACATTTTTTTTTTCTTCCTGTCAATACTTGAAAAATTAAAGTGTGATTGATCTGTGACATTCTTCATTCATTAGAGATTTTAACGTTTTTCCCCAAAAAAATTGCCTATAAAAAAAAATTGATTACAATAATAATGTATAACATTTGAAAACATCTGCCGTCTTGTTGGAATTTGATCGAAAAAATATTCGTTTTATAAAGAAAACACGCTTTCATTACATTGTAGACGAAAAAGTAAAAACAATTTAAATTTTTATATAAAATTTAAATCTAACATGCGTAAAATTCTCATACGGTATAATAATATTCAACACTTCACACTTTTTATCATTAAAATTATTTTTTACTTTTTAGTTCACATGTCATAAAAAGTAGTTTTAAGAATTTAAAAAATGTATTTTCTTATTTTTTTATATTTTACATTTAAGACTAAAAACAACTTTCTTACATTAATTAAACGTATATCTTCTGGTATCCCCTATCATTTAAATTTCAACTTTGAATTGTATTTTAGAATTCCGATATGGTATTAAATAAATGGCACCGTTCTATTTTGTCATCGGGTCTTAATTTTAAACCAATCGGGTGCCCCAAAGTTGGTGCACTTTAGTTTGATAGATTTCATTACAATGATAGAAAGATACTACATTTTAATACCTAAGATTATTATTATCTATGATAGATACACGTCAAGCGAATGTATAAATAGTGTAAAAAGGCTGCAATTTTTTCACTTATTGTTGGCGCCCACTAGAAACTTTCCATTGTTCTTAATTACTACCAAGATTATGCACACTTGAATCCTTCAAGTGTTGCAGTATTTTTGACTATAACTAAGCACTCTACACATATATTTTCCATTAGGTCCCACACTCTGTAAGAAGTCTTTGAAAGACATTAGATTTTCTTCTTTTCAGAAATTTTGATGAGGGTATCTAATGGTGTGTGCATACATACACTGTCTGAAGTCTCATCAGAATTTCTGTAGTATTCTTTTGAATTTTGATGTAATTAGCCATCTGTTAAGGAAAAAAAAAGTAAAAATTGGAAACTAATTAAAAGTTCGTTTACGTTCGTAGATCCGATGGTAAATGCATAGCATAAAAATTTGCCTGATGTTATGATCAATATATTTTACTGATTCTAAATTTGCTATATATCACATCGAAATGAGACTTAATATCATAGCTTAAATTAAATTTGATTCAGAAACAAAGCAGTTATCAAAGATTATCTTTCATCTCATTCTTAAAAACGATGTTTTACATGCAATTTTAATGGAGATACTAGCAAGTGACGTCATATGCAATATTTTAAAATATAAACTTGATTTTGTTATAATAATCAAACAAAATTTTATTAGGAATCCTTAAATTTTAACGTTTTTCCAAAAAAAAAAACTGACTGTTTAAAATAAAATTCTATTTAAAACATCTGTCGTCATGTTGGACGTAAATCAAAATGGCTGATCTCATATGATAATATAATTAACCCTATAAAAAAAAAATCTGATACTTTATGTACTTAATAATGTTCCCTGATTTCAAAAACGTAAATAAGCTTCAATTTATTGAAATACAATACTTTTGTTATATGTACTAGTTTTTAGCTTGTAGAATTACAATTAGACACGCCTAATTCTTTTGTACGAATTGTTTGTATACAATTTTTACTGAAAGTTCTGAATAAGCTCTGAACAAATGTGTACAACAAATGGTCAGTATTTTTAATGGCTAATTTCAATGAGATGAATAATGAACATATAATTTGTACAATATATTGGACATTAACTATAATAATTATTATTTTCAAAAGGTGTTACGTTTATTTATAAACAGTTTACAATGAAGTGGAAATTAATGCATTTATTTATTGATTTTCTATACTTAACGCCTATCAATAATCTTGCAAAAAAAAGAATTTTAACTTAATTTGCACGGAAATATGAAGAAAAAAAAAATTAAACCTATGGTCAAGAAGTAACCAGTTTGTTTTAACTGAATATGAGGTTCTTTTCACAGAAATAAGGAAATCTATTATAAACTAGCTTAACATGCGACCTTGTCGGAGTAGAACTTTAATTCATTAAAAAATATTCATTGATAAATTTCGAAAATTTTTAACTTCGTTATTTTTACTCACTTGGGTGAGTGAGGTGGGAGGTTTAAGTATCATTACTCACTCTTGATATCCAAAGTTGAACCACTAAAATATTTCATACAAAGTTGAACACACTTTAGAAGTTTCGTTTAAATCGGTTCAGCTTTCGGTCAAAGATATAACCTAGTATACTTTTCTAGTTCAGCTTCTAGGAGCAGTTGGGGTTTAGTATGCCACACTTGACGATTTCTTCTAAATGCTTGCGAAATGTTATTGAAGTTGGTTATCTGTTTCGGATATTAGCGCCACATAAAGAAAACCATCTCTTCCACTTTTGTGAGTGGCAAAAAAACCAACCAGCCAAATCGGTTGAACCGCTGTCAAGTGATGAGCTGATAAACCAGAGGATGTTGTTAATTTTTTATAAACATTTTTCTTTTCGCAACTTAATCTCCTTCTAGTTTAATACACTTTAACAGACGGCTTTCCAATTATTTTATGACTTCTGAAAAATATGACCGCATTTCATTTTTTTTAAATTTAAAAATAAGAAGTTACTTGAAGCCAAATCTGGTGAACACTGTGAAATATTAATACCAATTGGCCAATTATAGAATGGCCCTTGAAACTGGGCACTTATGTACTCGTGCATTATCCTGGCGAAAGCGAGCTTCTTTCTGAAAATGAATTTTTTTCCTCATTTAACTGACCTAATGTATTGTAATTAATGTAAGAATAGTTATAATATCCCATTTTCCATGTAACGTTCTTATAAGGAAGTTCTTGGTTCGACTTAGTATAGTAGCATTACAGCTTAATTTTAAATGTTATTTAAATAAATATTACAGCATTTTATTGACGTGTCAACATTGAAATTATTACATTTCTATATATTATTTAAATGAAGTCAACTTTTAACATTTGTTTGTTAAATAGATTTTTGATCTTTTGTTTTGGATTTAACGTAAATATGACCCGTGACTTTTTATTTATCCAAGAGATTATTTGATTCATTCTCATAATTTCGTATTATCTTTATTTCCTGATTATTTTTAATGTTTCATTTAAAATTTATTTTCATTCATGGGGATGTAAGGATTACCTTTATTTAATCTTAATATCTAACACGGTGTTGTAATAGCTATATATGTAATTTGGTTTGACAAAAAAATCACCGTTAATTAGAAGCTGGTAAATATTGATTTCCTATTGCCAAATTGGCCAAAATATCATACTTCATTACTTCTTTTTTCTTAAAGAAAACATTTTGCAGTTTTATAGTAAGTAGTACGCTGACTAAACGTATTTTCTCCGAATTATGGCTTATCAAATAAAGTCTCATCTGATGTAATAGATTCAGACCTGCGCTTGTTTTATGCTTGGAATATTTTATAGCCTCTAGGTCATTTAAGATATTTATTTATGGAATGAACTTGAGTCACTCAAATGGCCACGACCACAGACTCTAGTACTTAACGTTTTGTAATTGAATTCATATTTATTGTTTCATGAAATGATATTTCGCCGTGAAATTCCATGACTTACATGCAAACATTTGAAAACATCCTACAATAATGTTTTTTGTATTTAAATTTTTGGCTTACTTGTTGATATTAAGAGATTAACAGATCCTTCTCATTTTAGTTTATATTACTAACATACTTAGATGATTTACACTAAATGACTACACGGGTATCTAGGCAAGTGCATTTTCGGGTGAGTTCTGATTAGGTGTTAACGGTCAAGAAAAAATACACACAAAACTTATTTCTAAAAAAATTAAACTCGAAAACTTACTTGCTCTAAACGTACCTTTAGGACTATTGAAATCATGTGCGCATTAAAAATATTTGAACAAAGATCTGAGGTTCGGCAGAGCTATATCATTGTTAAAGGATGAAATTTTTTCTATGTGTTTTCAACAGTTTAGTGAACAATGTTTGGGTAATATAAAGTTTAAATAAAGCGATTTTTTTTTTGAATTATTCAAAAAGGGTACGAGTTAAAAAAAAAAACAATTTTCAAATAAAAATAGTAAAAAATGAATATTTTATTTTTAAATACAAAAGTAAGGAAAATTTGTAAGCCAACATTTAAAGTACCAAGCACGATAAGAACATTTTTGTATATTTATTTCAATTTCCTTTCTTTAAAATAATTGTGTGTGTGTCGGTTCTAGTGGAACAAAAATTTTTAGTGTGAACATTTACTAATATATTGTTTTGAATATTACGAGTCTGTTACACGCATCGTCGGTACTCAATCAATTAGAGCCATTAATATCTACAACACTATATTGAATCTATAGAAAAATGTTAAAAAGGGAGAAATAATTCATTGGAATTAAAATACTGTTTAAAAAAAATATACTCTAAAAACATGTGTTTCGTAATTAAAACGCAATTTATAGAGATTAAATTTGAAAAATACTTGAACAATAAATTGCATTTAATTTGAGCATGTTAAAAGAAATGTTGTTCTTCTTTATTTTATCCATAAGATGTATTTTAGGTAAATTGTATATACATTCTTCTTCTTCTTACTCGAATGGTATTCGGATAAAATTAGAAATATGTAGACGTATTGTGGTCAACTGAATTATTATATTGAACACATTTGTCAATGTAATAATGGTATTTTTAGTTTACATTTAGTGAATTAAATATATTGAATCTAAATTTAAATTGTTTTGTCTTTTATAATTTTAATATATTGTATTTTATAATTATAATTTACTAGCAGTGCATCTTGGGCCGGCCTCGCTCGTACCCTTTTAAATTTTTCTGTATGAATCATTTTGGGAATTCATCGAAGCATTTAATTCTTTTTTTTTTTAAAATAAAAATACTTTGGTGTTAGTGAAGTGGACTATAGAATTCGGGTCCAAGTCCAGGGTAACTTGTGTAGATTAGGGTTACCGATACACTAAACGTAATCTACAAAAATTGGTTATGTCCTAGTGCACTTTGTATACACTGAATTTTCGCATACCATTAACGCAAAGCTCTGTTCACATTGATCAAGTTATATAGTCAAGTAGCAAGTACAGAAGTTACTTCACGTGTGTGACAGTATCATTTTTGTCAAATGTTTAGTAAAGTTGTTTAGGCAACTAGTTTAGCTAATTTTTCTGTTTGCAAGTAGTATCACTATTGTATCACAAAAATATAACAATAAACAAAGAAGTAATATGTTTGACATTCAATTCTTGTTACAGACACAGTGGCATAATTAAAACAGTTATGTAATATGAAATTATATTTCATGACTGTGTTTACACAAGTTCAATAAATTACTTCTTACTTGACTAAATCACAAATTCTACGTGTGAACGATTTTTGGTTGAATACTAAACTACTTGCTACTTTACTAAATTACTTGATCAATCTGAACAAGGCTTTAGGGAGAATATTACAATCACGCACATAATACATGGTTTTTCTTTCATACTTTGTTTGTACCTATATCAAACGACTTAGGCCGCACGGACGAAAAACGGTTATTACAAACGGATATTTTACCAAATTATTTAACCAATAGCTTGATAACTTGGTCAATATAAACAAAATATTCATGAATTATAAGAACTGTTTTTAGAAATCCCCCTTTCCTTGGATTCAAACAGACTAATCTGACTAATATTAAATGGATAGTAAATATGAAGACCGTGTCTATAAGTCGAGCACGGGGTTTTAAAATAAGAATACTTGCTGAAGGTATTGACAGTGCTTATTTCATTATTTAAAATCTTCCGCAATTACCAAGTTACGAAGTTTGGAACCACTTTTAATTTCTGTATAAGAAATCAATTTAAAAAAATTCGTTAAACAATTTGTTATTAATGATGCTTAAACAAATCAGTTAGTTGATTGATTAAGGATTATGTAAAATATTTATTTTCAAATAAAAATACATAAACATGTCCATAAGACCTGCCTTCACTGAAGTAGGAACGTGCGAGTCAATTGACTGTTATTTTTATAATGACAGGCAAAAACAAAGATCATTAATTATCCCTGCTTGTTCGTCATGCCTTTTTTGTTGTAACAAACATAAAAACACGGATTCTTAGTACAGTATTTGACGGCGCACCACTATTGAAATCTATTTAAATTATAGTATGTAAAAGAAATTTCTTAATCGAATGATGCACCACGATTATCCAAAATTTGTAATAAAACATTCACGTTCTAGAAAATACAATTATTTGTTCAATTGTTTGCATGTAAATTGTATAGCAAATGTCAAACTAAAATTATTGAATAATTAGAAAAAATGACATTTAATTGAATGTATTGGGTTGCAAATTGTCAGAATAATTGAAGAAATTGCATAAGTAATTATTTTTAATTGCAAATATAAATAATTATTCATTTAAATTTGTTAATAAATTTTTAGAAATTTCTTTTGTAAAATCATACACCATTCACAGACGTATATATATTTTTTTTACTAATACAGTAGTATTTCGTAACCATAGAAACGAATGATGATTGATCAAAACATTTTGATGCACGGTGCCTATAGACATGGTTACTAAATACTACTTTATCAGGAATGGTTTATGATTTAACTAGGAAATTTCTCAAAATTTATTAAAAAATTTAAATAAATTATTAATATTTGAAATTAAAAATAATTATTAATCCAATTTATTTGATTATGCTTAAAATTTTTAACCCAATAACTACAATTAATTGTTATTTTTTGTAAATATACAATAATTTTTGTTTGTAATTTGCTATATAATTTATATTCAAACAATTGAAAAAGTAGTTATAATATCTAGATTGTGAGGTGGATCAGATCAATTGGTTAAAAAATATGGTTTTTTTTGTAATTATTTTAAAGATACAGGAAACATTCAATTCGATATTCGAATAAAAATTACTAAAAATTTTCGATAGCAAACATACATGGTTGCGCTGTGTCAAACCAAACACGATAAATATACTTGCATAAATATTTTGTACATTTCTTGTATAAATATAAATGTGTGTGTGGCCCTTAACATCTATTTACCATATGCTGTAGAAAACAGAAATCAATTAATATTATGATGATTTCAGTATATTTACTTCCAACAACCTATTTCTTGAAAATTAAGTAGATAATTGAGTTCATTTTGTGTTATTTTATCCATCTTCAAGTCTGTATAGATTGTTTAGTTAATATAGTAATTGGATAAAATACCTAAATTAAGCAATAAAAGATCCATATTATTCAGAAACTTTATTATATACAATCTCCTTATTTTAGCTGATTTAAAATTTTATAAACTTCATGCGTAAATCTTTAATTGGGGATAAAAGTCACTTGACATTTTATTACTCATATTTGTAAAGATGACTTCAACTGAAAATTATTTTTGATTGCGTAAGAAAATTTTTGTTGAGATAGTAGCGAAGTTCAAGAGGTTAATAATCCTTTCCACCTAGCTCTCATTTGCAAAAATGAAGAGGGGGCTAAACTTTTTATTAAAACGGCAGACCAAAACAAAACTTTGCATACATGTTGAAAGTGAATAAGGCTACTAACCCCCTCCCATTCGCGAAAGTGAATTATTGAAGTTTTTACTCAGAAATACAATATTTTTGTTATTTTATTGTAAAATTAATTAAAAAACTAATTTGCAACATTTTTGAAAAGTATTATTCCTAATAATAATATAGGGGTGTTTAATGTTTTTATTACTCTAATTGAAGCGTCTTTACCTCACGAAAAACTAATATTGTCTTTTAAAATAAACAAAATATGGATATTAATAATTTTTGATTAAACAAAGAGAGAGAGAGAGCTATTTGAATAAATGATGAAATCTTCCCAGTGATTGCAAATAAAACTTTGTTTTGCAAGAAAGGAATGGAAAATAATCTTTTAGAGCAAATAACTTCTTAGTTTTCGATTTAATTTAAACAAAAATTTTTGAGTTTTATTACAGCTTTGAGTCTTATAGTTTTACATTTTGATGTTTGATAGGCAATTGAGTATTCGTAAACTCTCTGGAAAATTTCCATTCACATTTTGTTTATTAGTAAAAGGCAAATTTTATCTCATGTGAAGTATAAAAATTAAAAGCATCAAATGAATCACTTTAAATTACATATGCAAAATATTATTTTTAACAATTGAAATAAAAGGGCGTTGTATAGGAAAATATAAAATGGATGATGGTAATGCGCATACACGTTTTTCTAAATATATGGTACATTTATTGATCGTGTTTATAATGTTTAACGGGACGCCATGCTTTCTCCCTCATGTCATTTGTAACGTTGGAGTATATTTTGGGGAAACTACAGTTATGTAGAAATATATGTTTTCCACTTCAGGAACATATGAAGGGATATTAATTAAAAATATTTTTGCATTGCGTAGTATAATTTGTATCTTTTTATTTACGAAATACAATGTTAGGGTCTTTTTTAAAGGTCTGAAACAGCATTATCTATATTGACATCGTTTGGATTTAATGAAAATGGAATAGAAATTTGTCTTATAGTACATAGAATTCAATAAAATGGTCTACTTCAAAATCATATAAGTCCAAAATGTTATTGCTGGTGAATTATAATTAAGTTTATATAAAAATACTAGGGCCAGAAGGATACATTCTATCATACCGAGTTTACGTTCAAAATTCTTAATTAAACAAAGAAGATTTGCATATATGAAGTCATACATGGCCATCTCGAAAGTGATTGTACATAAGGGTATATTATACGGGAAGAGATCCTTTCGATATCCATGGAACTTATATACATACACTTTCTTCCAAAATTTATGACTAATAATGTTAGTATGCACAAATGAGTTTATTATGACTAATAATGTTATAAAAATTACATTAATATTCAAATATTTTGTTCGATATTTGTTTAGAAAATGGCCTATTTTATAGAATCGCACATAAGACTTTTTTTTGTAAGAAGAAAAACAATCTTTTAGAACTTATAATTTTTGTATTTTGTTTGGTATTGAACCTAGTTTCACATTTTATGGGCAAAATAGCAAATATTTTTATTGCATATTTCCTATTTTAATAAATAAAAAACAATTTCGTTAAATCTATCCTGGGAGAATATTTAAAAGGTATAAACAGATCTGAAGGTTAAAATTAATAGCGCTTACCTTTACTTTTTTTTGCTGTAGAGTTTATTCGTTATACAATTTTTTTTATGTAATATCATAGAAAATCTAAAGTTTTATAAATTTTACGTCACCAATGTTACCAAAATGTCAAATGCGAATATCATGTTACAATAATTTTTTTTAATGAATGAAAAGAATAATATATAGTAGAAAGGAAGTACCTAATAGAAATAAAGACTTCAAAAAGTCAAAAATATTTCATTGAAATTAAAAAAAAAAAAAAAAAAAAAAATTATTTGAACATATTTATGTTATAATGTATTGATAAATTGGTATAACAATTGATTTTACAAAAATGCTTTAGAAATAATTTTAAAATGTTAAAAGTCTACCTGTTCACAAGCAAAGTTTTTTTTGCCTATTGTGTAATATTTTTAAAATTATCACATATAGGTATAATCCATAACAAAAAATCTCAATTTTTTTTTATTATTGACATAATTATTTTGAAAAATGTGTCAAAAAAGAAGGTACCTAATAAATCTAAACTTTGTTGTCCGGCTACTGCCGATATCACCAAGCAGAATTGAATTTATCTACTTGGTAATATTATACTTCTTATTTTTCTTAATCTCCCGTATCTTTAGAGTATCATATTTTTCATCTAGGTACAGGTAGTCGTAGTATATATGTCTGTAATGATTGATATACCAAATTAATTTCGAACAAATTTCATCATAATGATTTTTTGCGTTTAATCAAATTAAATGATTTTGTCACTACACTAAAAATTTAGAATTTTTCGTAAATTTTCTCAACTTGGATATCTCACTCCATTCTTATTTTTTATATCAGACGGGACAAGCGCTCGATTCTCTGTTAGAAAGTATATTCAAAGCTTTCGATTGCTGTGTAGTTTCATAATACACCTTGTGTTTGGTATTTCATTTTTCCAAATTTAAGGCTGATCTACCAGGACTCTGTACACAACCATATTATCTACCGCTCTGTTTCTTATGTTTTAAGTATATTTTCTACCATTTGGGAACATTTTCATGCCTAAACCTTGTTTTTATTTTTCTCTAATTTTATCCATTTGAAATTAGTCTGCCACTAACTTACTTCCGGAATACAATGTCTGCTGTTGGTACACATTACTTTTGTATATATTTAATCTATATAGTTTTCTTGGTTTTTACTACTACCACTTATTTTTCTTAGAAATAGAATGAGTGGGACACAATGTATTTTTGTATTTTTAGCCGTCGGCTAACTTACAGGTACAGGGTGCTAAATGAAGATAAAACACAATTCAATTTTCTTTGTCTCAAGCTGATTTTTAAGTATAAGCTAAAGATTATTTAAAAACAATTCATACTACCAAACATTTCTTGTGGGTTGTAACCAAAGCTTCCAACAAAGTAAGATATTTTACTTAAACTTTGATTCAAGATTTTTATGTATAATACTCAGGAAATTATCCGTCTATTTGCAGTCTGACCAATCGTAAAAACCAAACATCCCTCAGACACAGAACTTTTAGGTTGTTTTCATCACCATCCAAAAGAGATGAAATCCTCGTCTTAGATGGTTAGACCAAGTGGTTGACTACCTAAAAGTGATGCGAGTCACTGGATGGGGATCTTTTGTCAACGACCAGTTCATCTGGTGCGAGTGGTTAAAAGACCAAGGCCTACTCCGGGCTGTAAAGTCTATTGAAGAAGTATGTGTTTGGTGGGGGGGATGTTTGGCACCTAAGATTGGTCAAAGACGGTATTGAAATATTCTTAAAATACAGAAAAATCCACACTGAGAATGTATGTCCACTGTAAGTTTCTGGTACTTTGAGTTATGTAAAAGAGAAAGATACTAAAAGAAAGGTGAGTTGTGTTTTTACTTACCTTTAGTACCCTGCAGCACCCTGTAAATATGAATTGGCCGTCACCACAAGATTGTAGGTTTGCTTACAGTGAAATTATATATATACTAACATTACCGTTTCCGAGACACTTTATTTGTAAGGAAATAAAGAAAATACGTAATTTCTGGCGGCCCTGAGATCTTGTTCTATTTTTAGTTTTTTCATAAATTCTGACAATTCTTGATTCTCACTGCATCTTTATTACCCTTATCCGGTAGACCGGCATCCTTTAGTATCACGATTGATTTGTATTGATTCTTATATAGACTTTCAGTACACTTAGTTTTTTATCTTCATCTCTTAGACCAGTGGCCTCACGGCCCGTCGGTGTATCTTTAGTATCTACTAAAATTAAAAGCGGAAACGAAAAGATTGAATAAAAACGACTATGGGACCTTATTTAACAAACATAATATGATGAGCTTCATTATATCCTATTATTTGCTAATAATAATAATAATCAAAATTACTCATTAAAATGTACGAATAAATTTGTTTTTATTTTTATTTTTTAATTATGACAATACACAATACATCATACATGCACAATAGAGATTATTGAATGCAGTGTACATGTAAATCATACTGCAAGCAACATATTCTTTTATTTATAATATTCATTAAAAAATTACTAAAATGACAGTCTCTCTCACTATAATATTTGCGTTGTTGTTGTTGTTGTTTTTGTTGTATATTATATGAAAATAAAAAACGGAAATCACAAGAAAGATGTAGATGAAACAATACAATCATTCATTACGGACGTCATGTTGTATTATGAAAACACGCGCCAGTAGTGTGTTAGTTGACGCGATGCCCGCTAGGCGGATCCATTTATCTGTCAATTAGCAGCATTATAGTGTTTTGTTTTACTATACCTATTCTTTCGTAGTGTTTTTGTTCTTTAATAAAAATATGTTTTGTATTATTTAGATTTGTATTGTTATAAATAGTTAAAAAGATTACTCGCGTGCCAACTCAATAGAAATTTGATTTACTCTCTCACTATGCTGACATGAAATAAATAAACTTTTTAAAAATTGTAGACAATATTTACTCACCTCCATGTACAAGTATTCTATTTTTATATAGGTACAGCTATCTTTTTGGTGAACATAATAGGGTATTTTCATTATTAAAAAATAAAGCATGAAATTTGGCAAAAATTAAAATTTTTGTAGAAATATTCTTAACTATTTTAAATTTGAGTCATAAAAGTATATGATTAATTTATTATCTTAAAGTTAAAATTCTATATTTTTATCCTTATATCACGTGACCTAAAACACTAGACTGCTATGTGTGACGTCATTTCAATAAAATTATTAGTTGTCTTTTCAGTTCAATCTATCAACAGTATCTTATTTAGTAAAAGAAATTTGAAAGGATTTGGTAATTCACTGATTTAGATTTCACTGTTGCTGAATAAGTTGCAAAACACCTAAGATAGTTTACCACATTGGAACTGGAAGGAAATGATTTGACTTTTAAATACCAAATGGCTCAAATTTCACATCTTTTGAATTTTGTATACATTGGAACAAAAATGTAAACATACTAAGTGTACACATAATCTGTGTATAGAGGTCGCTTGATGCATTATTGCCATATGTTTACTTTTATGGTGTGTTGATGAGTATATTTTTGTGGGAATCAAAAATTAATAGAATCCAAATAAAATTTTTTCTTGTGTGTGGTGATTAGGATAAAAATATGTTAGACATTTGAATGAATCAATTATGCCCCTTAAATAATATTGTTCGATTAACCAGCGTAGAAATTAAATATCCACTTATGTTAGATTAGATTTATTTGTATTATTGTATAGAAAGTATTAGCATTATTGTATAGAAAATATTCTAGCAAATAGACTTTTCTAGATGTTTATATCATAACATCTCATCCAAGGTATATTATTGCACTAAATCAGTCCATCACAATTATTTACATTTATTTTTGTTACATCGCCGGGAATTGAACCTGCAATCTCCAGGTATGCTGCTTATTTAGCACCGGAATCTAAGTCACATAAATCCAATAGGATATTATTACTTAGTAAGTTTATTTTCCCTATAAAAAGTTAAGAATATTATTGTGTGTGAGTCAGAAACGTGCCGGATATCTGTATTCGAATTCGTTTCTTTAATAGCGGATCTTAAATGTATCTTTATAATTATTAAGTTTCGTTAGTATATGAATTTATTAGTAAAGGTAGCAATAAAATACTGTTAAATCTCATTAAAATTGTTTTTATTTCTTAAAAATTACATATTTGGGAAATATTTAATATGAATCAACCTAATTGTTGTGAACTAAGTGGTAATTCTTAAAGCTGACTACCTTAATCATAAGGTATTAATTAGCAACTGGACTTTATCTAAATTCAAATATATTAATCAAATTCATTATTATTCAAATCAAATAATACTGGTTAGTGATATGACATTTCATTAAATAAACAATTAATTTATTAAATTATACCGATTGATTGAGTTGAAAAATTAAGATAAGTATTCGTCTCCGTATCCGCGGATCATAATGATCTTTTACGGTTTTGATATCGAATAATTCATACTAAACCTTAAATGCTACCCAAAAAGATGTGTCTTATCTTTGTTACCAGATGCATAGCAATTTTCCCTACATGGGTGGGGTGGACTATACCTTTCTTTATTATTCTTTTCCTCTTTTGCCTCAGGAGTTAATTTATAGCTAGCTGTATTGTTCATAAAAGAACTTCGTACATTGTTGAATTAGCAAAAAAATTTCTATCGTTGAATTTAATAAAATTCATTATTCAGTCGTCGTTATAAGAGCTTATTTTGCAGTAGAAAATTTCTATAAATAGAAATAAAACCACATCCTTTACTGGAATTAAATATTAAATGATACTTATTTTGTGCCTCGTGTTTTTAAAACCACAAATATACAATTTTTTATTTTTTTTTAAAGAAAATACAACTTTAAGAAACCAAAAAATTGTCAAGACACGTGTCCACTTGAGATCATATGGTCATAATATATTTTTGCAACAAACCATATAAAGTATCTTCATAAGGAAGTGTTATCAAAGAATAAAACAAATAAGGGGGTGTAAAATATACTTTAGAATGTTTTAAATTTTCTTAAACGCACTTATGATATAACATCTGGTGTTTGCGTGTGTATATTATATTCTATATATAAGACGCCACTAAAATTTTGTTTCTCTGTTTCTGCTTTTTAAGTGTAATAATAATAACAAGAAGATACGATACCTACTTGTATAATATCTACATGATGAACACGCGATCAAAAATGACCACAAAATAATAGCCAAAAGAAATTATCTACTTACTGACCTAGCCGTTCAACATATCGACCGTATGCCACAGTTTTATACAATTAGTATCTTGTATGACATCCTTAATTATGAACAAAAACGAATACCGCATCTTCATTGTCATCAATACTTTGTTTAATACAGATTATACAGGCTGTTCAGAATTGATCAAATTTTATGAGCTGTTTTTACATCATACAACAAAAACTATCATGTGAACCTTTTTTCAATAGAGTCGACCGTTTTAGAGAAAATGCAAATTTTCAATTGTTTTTGAGTTTATCACATTTGTTATAGTATAGGACCCAGTAATTTTCATCCATCACCTGAATGTTTCACCTTTAGTTAAAATTGAATGTTTTAGATATAGATAATCAAAATGAATTCTGATAAACGACTATGCACAACATAACAATCGGGTATTTAAAAATGTTATTTTGTGTGAACTTTGTTGTATTTTGCAAGGTAGGTCTAAATATAAAACTTTATTAATTATTATATTACCCTAAAATTTCGAATCAAAATTTCTCAATAACATAGTCACCTTTTGAATGGTAGGCAATTGCATGAAAAATATGTTGCAGACCCTTACCTTTCTAAAATTTTTTATTGAACTGACTGGGTTCTATGATAGGTAAAAAGCGGTTTTCATTATTGAAAACGATGGTTTTCAAAAAAAAAAAATATATATATATATTTTCATTTCTACAAGATTATTTTCTTTATGAGCTAAATTTTCACCTCCAAAAATGGATCTTATGACACATTAAACATCAAAATTAACCTACAATCGATTAAGGCGTTGTTATCTAGACTCGTTTTTATAATTCTTGTTAATTCTATCTCAGCCACAAACTACTTGAACTTTTTTCCCGCAGGACCAAATGATACAGTCCTTCAAAAAAATTTTTTTTTAATTATTCGGGTAATATATTTGTCTTTCGACTTGTATAATCTATTCTAAGGTGGTCAAATCTAAAGTGTTGATAAAATCGTTATTATATTATGAATTAATTTGAATTTTAATTGTATCCAAAGCCGTATTAAATAAAACTTTATTCTGTGAACTTAATTCATCATATTATCCGAAGCTAGACACATTCAATTATTTGTGGGTGTACTTAGTATAAATAAAATCCTTGGAGAATTTTCGAGAAAACCTAAGAAATCTTCTGGTATAAAATACGACATGTGGACGACCAATTTTTACGAAATTGTTTATTTTCTAGTTCTTAGATTACTTAGAGCTTGAATATAAAATTAAGAGATTGTAGCTGGTGAATTTAAAATTTGGAGATTGTTGCGTAATGTATCTTGACGATATAGATAGACAGACCTATTTCTAAAAAAAACTTGTTTTTTTGAATCAAGAGACAATACGTGTTTTTCCAGTAAAAATTTGACTCGTAAACATTATTAGAGTATTTTTTAGTACTGTATAATAAACGAATGTAACAACAGAGATAATACTTGTGCAGATTTTATTCCAAGATTTTTTATTAAACTCAATGAAACTGATTTAAATAATATATAAGTACAGTCAACTCCAAAAAAGAATCACACTCAACCAAAATCTTTCTTGTTTACTTAAAATTAAATACACGATTTTTATGGTGTACTTTATAATAATAGGTTTAAAGTGAACGTTTTACTTAGATACACAATATTATATCCGATAAAGACCTTCAAAACATCGTCAAAATCATCGTGTATTTCTTAATTTGAAATAAACATGAAAATTCAGGCCGATGTGTTTTTCTTTTGGATTTAACTATACATCACATAACCAATATTCAAACCTAATAAAATAAACATACATTACATTATAAATACATCATTATTTGTTTATTGTAATAAAAAAAAAACTATGTTTATTATGAAATAACCAAATTAAATAACTAACAATAAAAAGTATCCGATAATCAAGAATCTAACTCTACTATGAAACGTTCCATACTGTATATATTTACTCTTTCATTTGAACGGTCTCATTTTGTTTTGTATGTGCTCTAATAAATGTTATTATTAATTTTATTTTGCATTAAATTGCTAAATTTATTAGCCATAAATCGATTCCAAAAATATTAATTTGTTTTTTGGACCCTTTTATTTTGGAAACAGAAACCGATGATTCTTGGTATTTGAGTTCCACTTGCACTTTGGAAACTTTTTGTTCCCCAAAATGGACGGAATCGGAGAAAATGATGAAACAAAATGTAAAAAAAATTATTTAAAAACCGAATGGAAAGGCGGTTACATTAATTAAAGTACGCATACACAGGATTGCTATAATTTTTTTTTTTTAGTTTAGTAATTTTCAATAATTTATGAAATTTTTTTCAATAATTCGAGCACATAGTCTATAATATCTTTATAATATTTTAATCAGTTTCTTAGAGATCATCATACCGATATACAATATGCACTTCCGTTTCTTTATCTAATTATAGAAATAAATTTTTGTAACTTCATGAAAAAATACAGATAAATATGATTGAAAGAGATATAGAACCCTAAATGTTATTATTTTCATTTTTATGACATGTTTTCAAATAAACATAATAAATGTTTAAATAAACTTGTGTTTATCTATCTTCAATTTTTATTGGTTTATATTTCAAAGAATGTTTAGATGAATTCTTTCGTTTTAATTTACACAAAAAAAAAAAAAGAAATTTTATGTTGTTTTGAAACTAAACGGATGGGAATTTATGTCTATTTAGACAGAATTATGTCTACTTTTTTTTTTTAATCTTAATTATACACACTTTGTAAATGAATACTCTGTGTATATTTCTGCTATATGTTACATTTACAAGCGTTAAAAATTTTCGCTTTTAACGCTTGATTATTCCGATTCTGACCTACAGACTTCAGATCCTGGCACTAACATCATGTCAAAACAAAAAGTTGATCGTTTTTCAAAGTAATATTGAATGAAACATTATGAAATTATTTTTTTTAAACGATGCATAAAAATACGATAGAAAATAAACAACGTTACATACGTTGCTGTTAGTGTAAAGACTCTGCGTTGATGTTGGGTTCGTCACGTATTTCGACAGTCAGCGGATTGTTGGGCAATATACTGTTTTCTCGGGATCTCTTGAAAAAAAATGCAGACGATGGAATGTCATCCTGACTGTGTTTGGGAATGGAAGATGGTTGAAATTATCCATATCTTGGTTTTCAATGGGGATAGCCTTTGCCCATTTATTATCTGAATACTATGCTTTATTATCTATATATTAATTCGTGAAGCAAAATCTTTATACCTTTTTTTTTTCCGAAAATTGGATGACAGAGGAGAATGAAAATTGACACACTTATAGTTTATATAGAGGAGAACTGGAGAATGGTAGTATTTTTTTTAATTAATGCATAAATAATATATATAATAGTTTAAAAAAACTAAAAAAACACGCATGCATGCGTAGTTCGCGCACTAGCTCTATCTTTATTACTCTCATGCAAAGGATCCGTTCAGATGCGTTCTGCAGCCAACTTCAGAGAGTTACCTACAGACAAACAAACATACGAGTGAAGCTAATAAAAGCGTGTTAAAAATACATTGAATCAATAAAAAAAACATTACAGGCACTATGACACACACATATATAAGTGGTTTATATTACACATACTACCATACCCACGCACTCTTTTTATTTAAAATACTGTTTTGTTTAAAGGCAGTAGGATTCACTTTCGGGTGATTATGGTCGAATTTCGACCGCTGTACCGGGACTATTGTTATTACTATTATATAATATAATTTTATTTAGGTATAAAATTTTTCATTTTATTTTATTTTTTTTGTATATCGGCGTCAAATTAGTGCGAATGGTGGTGAAGTACCAAGAGTTAAGTATTAACTATAAACCCATTTTAGTGTGATGTGCATTAAAGAAGATACAAAGAAATGATTTTGATGATAATTGATTTTTTTTTTCAATTCAAACCGCAATCAATATATTTATTGTAAAATTTGTTGATGCGTTAAAAAATATAACAGAATGTTATTATAATGCTTGGTTAATCATGGCTAGAAAATTCGATTGTAGGAAGAAGGGATGTGGAAATATAAAATAAAAAAAGAGTTAAATCATCACCAGTGTGCATCCATCCATTTGGGTTCGTATCATATTCTTAAAAGTATATCTATCTAATTGAATTTGTATTAGATTAAAATTTGGTTACTGTTTTATTTTTTAATTTTAAAGGTATGACTATGCATTATTATAATATGGATACAAAATTAATAGCGTTAATGACTCGTTTATCTCGTAAAAGATGGCAGATGATATGTTTCGCAAGATGTTTAACTCACAAGCATGTTTGAGATTTACGAAGTATTATGATCTCATTTTTCGGTATAAGAAAAATGTATTCACCTGAATTTTGGATTTCAAAATGTTTCGATTGATTAATAATTTCATTAATATGCATCATAAAAAATTTAGTATTAAATAAAATAAAGATTTTAGAGATACAAAGATACCTGAGTAAGCTAGAAAACTCTTTAAATGAGATAAATGGCCTGGTCCTGTCATTTTTAGGCACAAAAACCGCGTGTACGTTAAATAAAAGCTTCTATTAACCCTAAGATATTTGTGTACATTTATTCACTCGACTATCTGAATCTCTTTAAGTGAAAAAGGCCATTTTTGTACCTCTATAAGACAGTAAAGCGAGTTAGTGAGGATATGCGAAAAAGGAGTTTGTGTTCCTTTGAACTCTCTCTTAATTACGTTTGTCTGTATATATATAATTGGAAGCAAAAATTTTATGTAAATATGGATCCTACTGATATCGTTTTCGATCAATTATCAGAATTTTTTTTTCTTACTTCATTTATCATTTCCCAAATTTTCTTTGTGATTCGGTAGTCACTATCTGCCCTCTTCGAACATTGAAGTCATTGAGTAACCGAACATTGAGTCACCGAATTAGTCCACATTTGTTTGTCCGACCGTCCGCTTGTTGTCACCAAGATAACTTAAAAACGGAAAAACATATGAAGCTAAAATTTTGGTGATGTATTGTAGTCTTTAAAATTACGATCAAGTTCGTGAATGAGCAAAATCGGATCATTAGATCCAATGGATCCAATAGAAGTTCAAAAAATTTCCATAATTTTGTTTGAAATATTTTTTTTATAAAATGTTTGGATTCCCCACAATTTCAGATCAAATTAAATTAATAAAACACATATATATTTCCAAAACATATTATTATTATATATGTATTTATAACTGTATTGACTGGATTTTTAGATTATTTTCTTATACCATTGATAATACTCAATCATATGTCGAGTATATAAATATATAACTCTGTTAGTTATTATGTTCCACTTGTTCTTTTGAAAATTAATTCCGTATGTTTTTGTACACAAAATTGCAATATGAGCATACAGCTAGCATGCAATTCGACTTACATGGTTATCGCTTGACCTTATTATCATGTAAGTTCGTGGTACTACTGCATTATTATAAATCCCAGAAATAAAAACATTAAAAAAAAAAACTGAACAAAAGCAACACAAAAATATTTTTACAAATGTAAAAGTTAACGCCTTATTTCATCTAATAAAAAGTATATTTTAAAATTAATAATAGCAATAATTTATTTCTTCTAAAATTGACCTTTGTTGTTAATGAGTTAAAACAAGTTACTAAATAATATTAGGGGGGCCTTAAATGTATTTTATTTTAGTTTTTTTTTTACAACTGAAACAAAAGGCAATGTAACTAAATTGATTATGGACATTTAACCCTTTTCTCTAATAACTGTTACAGTTATTATATTAATAATAATTCTTCTATTTTTTTTTAAATGTTAATCCTACCTGCCCTCTGTTACACATTTTATAATAAATGATGTTTGTTTTTTTTTTTCGAAAACAAAAAAAAAAATTATATTTTCACAACGGTTCATTTTGATTTATTTGATACAATAAAAAAAAAACAAAAAAACAATTGTGTGAAACTGTTTCCTTAATAATTCATATGCATATTGTATGTGCCTTTTTGACCAATAAAATTTTTGTACATGTTTAGAAAATTGGTTAATCTTATTTTAAAAATGTTTTTGACCGAATAATATAATAATGTTCTGTAACAAACAATAGGGCCACACACAAGATATGAGTTTTAATATTGTTAACAGATTTTTTTTTTTTACAAATTTATTAATCTGTCTATTATACTGATATATTTACTTTTAACTATTAACAATAGAAAAATTCATATTTTTAATAAATGTAAACAGATTTATTTACTTCATACTTGAAAAAATAACAAACAGATGCTTGTTTATATTAACTAAGTAATAACATTTTAGTCAATAATAAAATCTTTGAATTTTTAAGTTGATTTGATCACTGCCTGCAGGGTCCTTCACTTGGATACTTTTTATTTTACGAACATAATTTGAAAAGTTCCAAAAACAAGTTAACTCATTTTTACACATGTTGTATTTAACTTAGTGGCGGGCAAAACAAGACCAAGACCAGTCTTGGTGTTGCATGTTCAGTCGTATTTCAAATACAAAAAAGTTTTGTTCCACATTGAAGTTGCTATATATATTTTGCATTTATCAAAATGTGTTATTTATAACTTAGTCTTGGTATTCCGTCTTGATTTTGGTCCCGGTCTTGGTCTTGCTGGTGTATAGATAATCTTGGCTTTGTTCTTGGTTTTGTTTTTTGCAAGACCATGACCAATTTTGCGTATCACTAAAACGGATTAAATTATTACTTCAACGGTGTTAGTATCTTCATTTAAAATTACATGATAGGTTATAACTTCGTTTTTTTTGAATCAAATTTAATTAATTTTCAAATCTTGTTATGATATTGACTCTAGTTTTACATTTTGATGTGAAATTTATCAAATTTTGAATCAGTCCGGTATTCTATTGCACTATCTATCAAATGTCATGGCGAAATGAGAATAATTGACTTAATGAGTGAAAATAACAACTAACAGTGTTAATTGTTTAAATATCCGACATATAGTCGAATATCAATGTAAACTATTAATAATCATTAACATTCATAAACTATATTAAATATTCTAGGCGAAGATAGTTTATATGCCGTAGCCACGAAACGATGTAACGGTGGTACAGTGTATCAAGTAACATGTCCAAAAAATATGCCTAATGCGACTCGGGTAATTTTTGAGAAATCACTTACAAAATTAAAAATATTACTTATATTAAAAATAAAGTAGTTATTGTTAAATTCTTGTGTATTGATGTAGGTAAATAAAACAGTTGTCAATTTAAAAAAGTAATTTACAAATATGTAATTCTTATAACTTTTTTTTTGTATATAAATTGAATAAAAAAAGAATTATGGTCACGTTTTCAATTATATTTCTAAATTATATTTGATTATAGCTATGGTGGTTACAAACAGTTTAGTACCTACCTCTTTATGTACATAACTATAAGGAATTTTTCTATATAAGTATTCAGTATGTGGATAAATATTATTATATACATATATAATATTATGTGTAAACCACAGACATCGTGTAATGTTCACAAATTTTTATAATAATTATGTACAATGATGTTGAAAACACTAAATATTATAAAACTCAAACAGACCGTACTAGTAGTTCTGTGAACTGTAGACCACACTCAGAAGTATATAAATAGTATTGTATATCTGACAAAATCTAAAACAATATCTTTATACAATTTAAATATTATATGTCTCAAAATTAAATATAAAATATATTAAATAAAAAGGAAAATAGTATATAAATAAATAGAACAGTAGTTCTACGGCTGGGAGAACTTGCTTTCAACACTTATCCAGTGTTCGAAACCACTTATTAATTTTTTTTTGAAAAATAGTGATTTTTCCTTACAATATAGTGAATTTCCTGATTGTGATCAACGCGTCTACCAAATTTCGTCAAAATCGAACAAGATGCTCGGAAGTTACAGCAGAACAAACATAGATTCAGACAAACGAAATGCAAAATCTAGTTATACGATTGAAGTCACTTTGTTTGGTCTATTATTTCGATATAGGAGTTATACAAATTTACAGAAATAATGAAGCCTGAGTATACAAAAATAACAATTATTGTTTCAAATACATAATCTTCTGAATGAATAGAGGAATCTCCAAGCAAATGAAATTTAGCATCGATTAATATTGTTTATATTTAATTTTAAAGCAAATTGTTTTTCTGTTTTTTATCTTTAGGTTTTAAATTTTCTTTTTTAAATGCTAATTAGCTTATGGTTTAAAGTAATCTTTTAATTTGTTTAATCGATTTAGTAATTACTTCTCTTTCAGAATTAACGTATTGTAATTCAAAAAATGAATTACAATAGCCTAAAACTGATTTACTTTATTTTATCTGATTTACTGTTTCTATTTTAGTAAAATCGATAAGAACCAAAATCTTTCATACCGTAGCTTTGAATTATTTTTGTCATAAGGGTACTCAATCGAAAAGTTTGGAGATCAAACAATTTTATATGAATTAATATAATCGCAACTTCTAGAACAAATACTTCTAACAATTATGGAAGTTTTGTTACAATTACTTCATAATTTTTATCCAATTAATTAAAGTTCCATAAATATATACTTACAAATTTATAAATTTGTGTAGAATTTTTAATTTTTCAGTTTTTATTCATGTGGCTTCGTACTCTCAAATACTCAATGAATTAATTTTGAACAAAATGTGTTACGTTGATTATTATCGTTGTATAAATTTTATTCTTTACATTTTTTGTTCTTAATCGCTGTAAAAGCGCAACGTTCTTAGATAATTGAACTATTGTTAGAAACAATCTCCACATCACCGTCGGTTTTCTCATTTTATTGATAACTTAATTCACCTCTATCAATTCTTCCGCTGTTTCAAAATCGATTCTAGCCATCATGATGTTTGTATAAATCAAATTTTATTATTATTCTGGAAATTTTACAAGTGAAAGGTTTTTTACTCGTATTCTTCTCAGTTTGATTGTATTTATGAAGATCTTTTGTAGTATTAATCAAAATTACAAAAATTAACAATTAGAAGGAAATATTTTTTAATAGATGGTGCAATTTATGTTGATTTTTTTCAAAAATTATTGTAGACAGATTAGACTCGATTCGTAACATACATGTTATGTATGTGTTACAATAAAAATCATTCTACCTGAATTAAGTTGACTAAAAAGGGTATAAAATCATTTTAAACAAAAATTAAAATAAAAGGCTAGAAAATATAATGAAAAATATCTCCAACTGTGTATGGACATCCCATTTCTTTTCACATCTTATTTACCCCCTATTAAGATGGCGTTGAATTCAATTGAATTAATAATCCTTGTTACAGTGAATGCGCGCTAAAATCAAAATATAATTATAAATTGCAATTGTTAAAGTTTTTTTTTGATTTTTTTAATAGAGGATGTCAACTTTTTAAATCCTTTCAAATATGTAACAATATTTTTGAACAACTCCTGCTGGGTAATTCAATTTTGATCTGTAAATAAAATATAAAAACATTAACTAAAATCTTTTTTAATGTGTTGTATTAAAAAAAATACACATTTTTTCTTGAACAATTTTCGTATATATATTTATTTGTGTACCATATGTCCAATTTAACTCTAAGCACAGATGTAAGGGGTGTGGATTGGTCAATCCTTGTTTTTATGTTGTATTCTGTCCAGCTATCAATGACTTGTGTCCAAGTAAATAAGCCTTCTAAATTTCGTCATTGAAAAATGCTTTAATTCATTTTTCGATAATACCATGACTATTGTGTCCGTTTTTTCAACATGTATTTCTAATGCACGTTACAATTAATTCTAAAAATAAACGTGCGTTTAAATTGGCACTAGAGTGACCGCAGTCAGAAATGATATTCTTCTGATTTTTGGAAGTAAAAAATTATTATTTCAATATTACTTGTTACTTCAAGGCACTTAATGATGATTGAAATATCCATATATTATAATTCCAATTTCATCACATGGTTAAGTTACTGGCGAAAATCAACAAAAAATGTATCCACAATAAATGCACAAAATCGCAGTTTTTCGGACCGTATTTCAATATTTTAAGACCGATTTCTCTATAGGTAACTATTTGACTTGATTTAATTTTATTTTTCCAAATTAAATTTAGTTTTTAAAAAAAATAACTATCACGAAATTCCAAGAAGTGTGCACAGAATTCACTGTTTTCATTTTTGTTGTCATTATTATTGCACAGAAACCCGATGGTTGCGATTGTTATTCGCGAAAATCCGATAAAAGTGGTAAAAAATCGCAATTTCAGCCACCACTCCTATTTTAAGAGCCATATATCTGTAACTATTTCACTTGGTGGAAAACTGGCAATGGTCTCATTTTAGAGCAAATTTATATCATTTTAAGAAAGATATCACAGTTAATTTTCGGCCTCCACTCCCTAGCAAATTTAAATTACTTTTAGAAAGGTAACAATAAGAATTTTTCAAAATTGTACGGTTAATGAGTTATTGTTTAAATCTAAAAACAGTACGACAAAATCACAGTTTTCCAGCCGCTATTTTGTTAGCATAGAATCTCGGGGGTTGCAAATCTGGATTTATATATCTCATATTCAATAATCACTAGTATTCAATTTCATGGAAGTTAATGGCTTTTTTTGCAAACGTATCGCTTAGGCTACTAAATTCAATATTCATTTTTTTGGAAATTGTGAATTTAATATTTTGGATTATAATAGAAATGGAACTAAGTGTCATATATCGTGATAGGGTTTTTGATTTGTTCATTTCGGAAATGAATACTTTTTGTAAAATTTTGTAAGATATTACATAACAGATAATTTTTTTATAAATATCAAATTAACTTTCCTTTTATCATTAAAATTAATTATATTCGAATAGTCAATGAATTCGTCAAAATTTTACTTATATTCCAGATAGTCTAAATTTTTGGTATCCATTGCTATGTTGTTATTCAGTAACACAACTTTACATAATTTTTAATATTTAATGTTACATAATTTTAACAATTTTTGTTGATAGATAATTTGGATTTTATAATGCTGAACAGAACTCGTGTGATCGAATTGATTTGCGTACAAGTTTGCATAACCCACATTTGATATATTATTATTATTTTTTTTTTTTTATTAAAAAATAATTAAAATCTTACATTTTATTATTATTTTATTTATTCATATTTCACACTCGACTTCTTACGTTGAATGCAGTATGTTGTATATGAGGTCAGTCAGTTAAAGTTATAAAAAGGAAATTTTGCGGTTAGCCTCAAAGATGGCTGCGTCTGTTTTTTTTTTTTTTACTCTTTTCAAAGATAATAAACTGTATGTATACATGTTTAATGGGAATATATTCAGATTAAATTATAAAAAATATTAATTATAAAAAATAAAATTGTATTTTTAAAAGAAATTTCCAGAAAAATATAAATTATACACAAATTTAATTGTCGTATTATAAACAAAATAAAGATTTTTGTAAAGAGGGTACCAATAAAATTTTTAATAATTATATTGTAGGTATATTTAAGGGAAAAAACTTACCATTTTGATCTGTGTAGAACAGTATTATTATTTAGATCTATATTTTTGTAAATTAAATTAGTATATGACTTTAATAGCCTATTTTAAAAATTAAAATTGGACTGACTACCTTTGTCGGTTGAAATTTGTATAAATCATTTGTGCACAGGTTTATGATACATATGACGTCTATAAATATTTATTGATAGTCGTAAAATAAATTCACTTTGACGTTAAAAAAAAAAGTTAGTATATTTTCAATACAATGTAACATTTTGTCAAAATTTTATGGTTAAAATGCATCTTTTTATTCACGTGAATATTGGTATTTGTCCTTGTATCCATAAGTCTGTAATATCATGTATAAGTAAGTATACTTCTAAAAATTTGATCAGTGTAATAATTATTTTACAAAAATTCTGGTTAATAGGCCGTTTTTTTTTTTTCATTATCCGTAAAATTTTCGATTATTCTCACAATAAGGTGGAAACATTTCTGGAAAACCTCGAAATGTGCGAATTTCAAAGTTCTGTATAAGTTTGGGAATTTTGATGTCTATGAAGCAGATATTTATTATTTGATTTATATGAATAATTCATTTTCCGAATTAATGTACTTTTACTTTTCGTTTGATAACCTAGAAAATAATAAAAAATTTCTAAACTTCAGGCAATATTTCAATTATTACCCTGGAAAAGTCCGGGAATTTAAAAAAATTCTGTGTTCACCATGTACAATCTTTTTTTTTGTGTGTTATTGTTATGGGAAGATGCTTGTGACAAAAAGGAATCTACATTTTTTCACAAATTTCCAACATCAAAATTTTTATTTTTTGAAACTTGGTGGTGGGCAAAACGGATTTTGCATTTGTCATTGAATCATCATTCTACTACACTAACGAAAAAACGGATGTCTGTCAATTTGAAGCTTATGTGTACAATAGAAAATTTTATGGACACAAAAAGAAAACGCTCCACTTTTAAGAATTTTTGTAGTGGGAAAAAATTGTAACACTAATAATGACTAAGCCTTATACAAATTTTTAGAAATATATTAATTAAAAATAATATGATATACTTATATCGTTGGTTACCTTATATACATCAATGTTATTTAATATTGTAATCTTTTTAATTGGATAAATTACTCAATAAATTTACATTGAAGCCTATTTAGTGTTCAAACGTACGTGTGAAATAAGCTCTTCCTTAAGTTTTTAATAATTGTAATATTGAATCTTAAACTGGAACATCATTTTTTCAAAATATTGCCAAATATATCCAAATGAAATTTTGAAATAAAAGTTGTTAAAAATCCAAACCCACTTTTATATGTTTGCTTGATTTTCACGGCTGAACCAATTTTGACTAAAAATGTGAAATGACATAACAATTGTTTTGTAAAAAATCGTTTTGTAAAATTTCATTACTTCTATTTCTATAAATTCACTTCAATATCTTGACTATTCAAATATTTATGTGTGTCTAAAAAGAACCTGTTTTTTCCCAATTCTTGATGGCTTCATTCCAGTGGTTCAATTAAATATGCGAACCATTTGGTGTTAGTATTGATAATCGTAAACACTTGTTCCTAAAAGCTTTGCGGTAACTCACAACTTTTCACATTTCAAAAACGTAGAGAAAATCATACTTTATGTTCGAATTTAAGGTCCGCAGTTAGATTTTGTTGAATTATTAGTAGGCTATCAAAATATTAAAGCTTGTACATTCTTTGTGTTGAAGTCGATGCGACACGATGCCATAAACGTTTGAAACGGTGGAATGAATATTTGATCCAATATTTGGATCAATTACAATTCATAACCTTTAAATTGAGTCTCTTATTGATTATTATATTAAAATAAAATAAGAGAAATTTAATTATTTATATACTAGACATATAGTTGATAATTAATGTTTGAACTATTTTTAATCATTAGTATTCACTAAATATTCTTAATATCCAGTCTATACAGTTATAAATACATAATATATGTATTGTAATCATATACTTATGTGTTTACTAAATTTGAGCTAAAATTGTGGTGAATCCAAAAATTTTTTGATTTAAAAGTTTGTTCTAAAAAAATAAACATTTCATGTTCTTGAATTTTTCTTTTGGTTCAAAAATTATCTTATTTGTTATGTTATCATATTTGTATATCAAAAACATAATGAATTTGAAAACGCTCTATGTTTCAATTTTGTTTTCCAGTAATTGTGTATTGTAAGAAATATATAAAATAAATTAATAATAGTTCATTAATTAATTTCATGATAAATAACATTTTCTTTATTTCTATTTAAAATCTGTGTCAAAAACAATTAATCTTAACACATGTTTTGTGATTTACACATAATAGATGGATAGATGGATATATATTAGTAGTTTATGAAACTAAAAATGAATCTATATTATTTTATACTTATATCTCTATACTTACTTATAACAACACGTATATTTGTATGCAGAGTTGTATCAGCTTAGAACAAGGGATAGATGATGACCCTTTTTAAAAAAAATACATTATCTCATATATTTATTGTATATTTGAAAGTTTAGAGTCATTTGATGTTCTATACAAATTAAATAACTTGTATAATTTGTCACTGTTTTTTTTATTTTTTTAAATTTTAAAACCATAAACTTATGAAACGAAATAGAGACACTAAAAAATGGTTTTAGAGCAGATGGTGGTGCTACGATGCTCTGCTTTTTAAAATTTTTAAATCAATTAGAATATTTCGACGTGAAAATTTAGAATATTTTCGTAAAAAGTATGTTCTTTTGAATCGAGTTCAGTTAGTAGCAAATTTTTTAAGAGAACTGCTTCCGTTGAAACAAACACTAATTAGAAGGATCAAGTTGTGAAGAATATAATATACTGCTCCTGTAAAATATTATTTATGAGCGTTAACATGCTCGTATTGCGGACGTTTTTACTTGCAATGTTGCACGTTTCCAATAAATCTATTTTATCTAAAATAGTTTCCTCAAACTGAAATATTTAGGTTGTAGCATTTCATAGAAAATCCTTTATTTATTGAATTTTAAACTCATAGCAAGTGAAAAACGCCTTTCCAAAGTGTTTCGGATCCAGAAGGCACGCAATAGGGAAGATGCACTAATTTCTTTTATCACTTCAATTGAAGCGTTTACTTCACAAACATGAATTTGAAATTATTTTTTTAAAATCTTAAAATATAGCCAAAATATGTATGCATCGCACGTATATAAACTTCCTTCAAAATTTAAAATAAATAATGTTAGGCACAAATGAATTGATTGGAAATAAAAATGTTGCAATAACATTACTATTAATATTCAAAAATTTGGTTATCAAAATGACTGCTTAGAATCACCCATAAAACTCTTTTTGTAAGAAAGGAAAGAGAAAAAAAATCTTTAAGAGCTTATAACTTAATCATTTTTAATTAATTTTAATTTAAATTTCGAAATTTGTTTGGTATTGCGCATAGTTTTGGATGGATAAAATAGTCATTTTTTTTATTGCATTTTCCTGTGGATATTAATATTTCTTTAGGATTTCAGATATGTTATTAATCGTTCCAAATGCTCGAAATTGAGGCTTACCTCCAATTTTTAAACAGTATTCTTGAAATCCTCCATACCTTACATGAATTAATTAAATATAAAATTAACCCTTCTTCTCCCACAAAGAAGAATAATCTTAATACTTGCATATAGATATTTTCTTAAAACAGATATTTAAAACCAGTAATAATTTTTGTACAACGTAGAACGCTCAAAAGTAAAATATGAACTAATCATTTTTTAACTACATCACTATCTCATTATAAGTTCTTGGACATAATAATTAGCTATAAATCCATCTTTGTTTTCAATTGATTGATAAATGGTAATAATTTTTATCAAATGAATTCACATTTATTGTATTATGTATGATTACTACATTTTACTCTTATAAGGTTATTCTTTGTCACGGTATGTTAAAAAGATATTTTTGAAAAATATTTATGAAGGGGTTAATTACAATTATTGATCATAGTTTTTGAAATTTATTTTATGTTGGACATGAAGATTAATTGCCCCATTTACTTTTATTGGACTTCGTTGAAAAATGATTCCATGATTTAATTTTTTTTTTTTTTAAATTTCAGGTTCACATACGATCACATTTAATTATGAACGGTGTATGTGTCCGTTGGCGTGGATGGATCGATTTGGAACGTTTAGATGGTGTTGGTTGTTTGGAATTCGCTGAAGATCGTGCGGCTCAAGAAGATGCACTTTTACGAGAACAAATTGAACGATACAATCAACGTTTACGTGATTTTGAAGACAAACAACGTGCTTATCGAGGACAACATGAAAGAGCTGATCAAGAGTTAGAGGTAAATTTACAGAACAGAATTAATTTAACTTCTTTTAACATGAGATAAAATTCACAAAATGGTATAAATTTTGTAAATCAAATTTTATAAAAATTTACTCTTTTACATTATTATTCTGTATAATCCAGAATTGAAACCGTTCTTACTGACTCACGGTGTATACACATTTTTGTTATTTTTTCGCAAATACTAGATTGAATCTATTAATAGTAGGTGTGGCTTAAGCATCGATTTTCTAGAACGATGCCACCATTTGTACTGCAGACCATTTGTGTGAATAATATTCGAAAATTATAATTGTTCTACAATTTTTGTCCTAAATACTACAATTTTATATGGAAAGTATGATCTCTCTGTTCATAGCTTTTCAAATTATAATTGAATTTTTTTTTATATATTTATTTTTATATCATGAAATATATATGAGGACTGTAATAAATTTAGTCAAAAGTTTGTAAACTAGAAAATATTGAATGCACTTACAAAATAGTAGTTCAAAAAATTAAACACTGCTTAGATTTTCCACAATATTAGATTAGATAATAAATACACATAAAAAATAATCCATCTTTTAGTTAAAAGCCGGATAGTCGGTGCCCTTTACCGAATAGTTGCCGATGTCGAAAGTGGCCAGATAGAGACGACTTTGCCGACTGACTAATCGAAACAAGTCTACTAATTAAACATTTATTTTTCATTATTTTAACAGAAATATTCGTAGATTCGAATTATTATACCGTTCCCCTTATTTTATGTAATTGTTGAATATATATATATTTAATCGTGAGTTGTATAATAATGTAGATATATGTATGAAAGCGTTGATGCAAATAATAGTTTAAAAACACCCTACGGGCATTAAAACAAATAATATATATTAATGGATCACAAGGATCAAGTATTTGTATATTGTTAGTTTTATTTATATAAGGACATTTTGTCCTCCTGAATTATTCTATTAGGATAATATATAAAAGATGATTATATTCGTTCATTAAATTGATATAGGGACGAACGAACATCAGAACATATTAAAGGTATTATTTACAAGTATTTGTACAGTATTAGAGAGACATTATGTACGACGATGATTGTACAATGTGTAATCTTGAATAAATAAAAATTTGTTAGGTGGATTTTTTATTTCATAACAATTTGTTTGTACATTATGTTCTTACTCCCACGAAGATTTTTTTTATATCTACAAAGATTTTTAATTATACATTATCGATAAGTAATCCGATTTTAGTCCATACATTTTATTTTATTTTTCCTCTAAATACACCTGCAGCTTTGATAATTTTAAATTTGATTAAATTTTATTCATGCGAAATGTTTGTTTAACCGTAATTCCACTCTTATTTGTTGTATTTTATTTTATTTAATTTTATTTATTTATATATATTTTTTTTTAATTTAATTCAAAAGGCCATGAACCAAATTTCTCAAGTAAAGCTTTTATTAAAAAAAACTATACTTACATAAACTGACTGTCTTGAACTTACTTTCCCAAAATATTTTCAGACTCTTACTCTTATGAACAATTTGAATTGTCAGATATTGGATTTGATCACACAAGCAAAGTACTTATCTTCTTTTTCCGCCATCGCTGGTTTTAATTCAGCTACCAGCTCGTTTAGGACTGAAAGTTTAAACACGTTTTTCTAAAACTATGATTTTCAAGTCGGTGAGCATGATTTCTTAAAAAAAAAAACAACTCAACCGATCGGTTTGAAATTTTAACACTTTCTCCGATATATTCTTTAGGTATTAATGGAAGGAATGATATTTCGGATAATTATTTCAATTTTTTTTTTTTATATTTTATCTTCATTTTTTTAAGACTAGGCTGTTTCCACCTTCCTCATACATATGTTGTCCGTGGTAGACTGTTGCATTATACCAGCCAATCATAACTATTTAATTAATTTGAAGTTGAGACACTGGAAATCGAACAAATAAGCTTGACATTAGTTGTATTAATTAGAGGCTTAATTGACTGAAAAATTCTTTCTCAGATGAAACAAATTTTTAACTAGAGAATTCATCATAAAATCTAAAAAATTCATAATAGGGTTGAAATCTAAGACGATTTATTGATTGAGATGCAAATTTAATTTCTACGCCTGGAACTGATGTAATGTGTTAATACAACAAAAGTTATTAATGTTTGTAGTATATGACAATCGCACACAAAAAATGAAAAAACAAATTAATGTGTTTTAAGATTAATTAAGATTATAATTTTTGAAAGTGAACAAAATTTTTTGATCATTTAAAATACTCGAAAAATATTTAGTGATTTTTTATTGTATTATATTAGAACTATATGTCCAATCGTTTGGACGCAAAAAATAATTCGTTAATATTTAGATTTCTAATTGTATTTTATATACAAAAAGCCCTATTTAAAAATAAAAGTACTAAGGTACTTAAACTGTCAAATATTTAGATATAATAATTTTCATCCTATCATCACAGTCTCTAATATGCCTTTTTAATAAATAATAAACATTAATAAATAATATAATCCTATTATATGATTAATATTATACTTTTCATGGATATTTGAATCTTTTCAAAACTGATAAATAAATATATAACAATAAATATATATATATAAACAGTATTTCAAATAATTTGACATTTGTATCATCATATTAACATATATGTTTTCAATATTAAAAGTCAAGGGCCAAGCAATAATAACATATATAGATAGGTTTGAATAATGAATTTTTACGATAAAAATAACATATATCAGCATATGTTTGTCAAAAAGGAAAAAAAAAACTATTTTATTTTTTTTTTTACTTCTCAATATTCGAATTATATATAATAGTAACATTTGAACAAAAGACATAGGTAGTGGAGTCGTTGTACCTACCTAAAGAGCACCCTTATCGAGAAATAAACAAAAATATTTTATGTAGGGTGTTTAAAAAAGGAAAAAAGAATGCACTTCGGCACCTTTTTGTGTAAATATGTGATGGAGCTATCACATCATAGTTGACAATGTTATATGTATCATGCTGAGTACGGGCAACATAGCATTTCTGCTTTTTTGTCAAATATTTTATTGTTATATATATATATATATATATATATATATATATATATATATATATATATTATATCAAGAGGCAACCCCCCCCCTAGCGTGTCAATATCTCCTGGGGCCTATATTAACCCCCCATTATGTTTTACGTATAATCACTGTCGTAATGCTAATTCATACACGATGGGACAATTTTATTTTGATTACATTTCTATTTTTATTGCAAAAAAATGTTAAAAATATTGTAATCTCGTTTTAGGGTAATTTATTATTATTAGAGTAAATTGAATATGTTTGATACAAATATCGTTTAGTCATTATTTAAAAATAAACAACTACGGATTACAAATCCGTGTAATACAATTTTTTTATAGATATAAATTGAGATTACTTACGAAAAATAATACTGATGATATTTTGTTAAGAACGTTCCCAAAATTGATTTTAAAAGAAATTTTGCTGATGAATTTTCTATTATAGATTATGCTTTGAATGAAAATTTTTTTAAGATTTAAAAAAATATTATTTACATTAAATTATAGATATTTTTTTATTTGTTGGAGATAATTTTTGTGATTATTGAACTGATACTAAAAATTTTTTTCAACGGTAGAAATGCTATATTATAAGTATCCAGCATATTTTGTATAAAGACATTTTATAATATAAGGCTATATATAGAGCGTAGGACGTTCCAGGGATGATTCGTGTTCAACTGATTGACAGACGATTTCAAATTATGAAAACTACAATTGAAAAAGGATTAGATTCATTGATCTTCTTTGATTTTACTTTTCACAAATGCAGAAATACAAAAGTAATTTTATTGCACCATTTTTCGGATCAAACAAAAGTAGTTAACTTTTTCCATTTTTATAATTAAACGAATATCGCTTATCATAATGGTTGGTTATATCTTCAATTAATGATTTTCATTTTTTTAAATACAATCGTATGAAAATTGCTCTTTTTATCTAATAAATCGTTTGCTTCAAAATCGACTAGAATAAGAACCATTCGTTAAAAATGTAATCTTTAACAGACAATTATCAAAAATTATTGCCGCAAAATAAAAATAAAAATTTTCTATATTCAATTCTTAGTATATTTATTAATATTTTCTAAACGATTCGAAGAAAACTGATTTGTTTACAAACGTCGTGAATGAAAACTTATTACGTAAAATAGTATAAATTCAAACTTCTTGCGAAAGGTTTCCAGGCTAGATTGAATTTCGTATGGTTTTTTTTAAACAAGGTCGGAACTAAAATAATTCCGCAAATTTTACATGGTTTTTATTTTTATTTTTTATATATTATAATTGGAAATAAAGCTTTGTACTGAAATTTTTTCATAAAATAATTTTCAAATATTTATTTTACACTCAAAATTGGTTTCAGTGTATAACTTTCATAGTTTGCAAGTAAATTTTATCTTTTTTTTGAAATTTTGAGCAAATAAGACACAGTTGTTGAGTTGGCTATATTTTTTTTTTATTTTGTCTGCTGATTTCATCTGAGTATATAAACATCCTGATCATAGCTCCAAAAAACCTCACTTATTGCAAAGTTCTTTTTTAATTTAAAAAATAAAAAAAAATTTAAATTAGTTTTTTTGAATGAAATGTTGAAATTTATTTTATAAATTAATACCTATAATCAAATTAAATAAATGAAATTCTCAAATTTCAATTACCCCTTTTTTTCATCATTATTAAATTTATAAAGATAAAAAATAAATCTTCCCCTTTCACTATAATTATAATACATTTATTATTGGAATTTTGTCTATTAGTTTGTTAATAGAAAATCAAAAAAGAAAAGGGGATGATAACTCCCCTAATTTCTAAGGAATGATAACATTGTCAAATAGTAAAAATGACTATTGTTTAAACATTTATTTTATTTTATACTCTTTTAATACGTTTAAGTATTTAGATAAATATCTAAGACGAGTAAAAAAATCAACTCTATTTTTTGTTACGTTTTTAAACTTTATTCCATAATAAAAAAATTAAATGAAATTTTATCGTAATTCTTCAGTAGAAAATACAAAATAATTTTTTAATTAAATATAAAATTTAAGCTAAATGAATGTGACGATATCCGTCAGGAGGGGTTTTTTTATATTTTCTTTGAATAGTTTTTTTTTTAAACTTCAATCTATCAAATATAGTTCTTGCGACATCCACCATTTGTCGAATGTGAGTATATATTGATTATAAAAAGCTCACCAAAGGACAACTGCTCTGTGATAAGACCATCAGAATTTTTTTTATATACCTTTGCACAGAGGTGAAAGCGTTTTGATTTTGTGGCTAGAATTAAAAATGTCTTAACAAATATTATGGATTTTTAGATTTGAAATACACTCTTTATTCGGAAAGGATACTGGTCAAGCTAGCAGAGCAAAATATTTAAGATTGAATTAAAATATGCTAAAAATGGGAGCTTTTAAGAGTTGTTTGTTATGTGCTGCAAAATTAAATGAGGTTATCAAATGTTAAATGAAAAAATTGAATCTTTAAGATGCACTAATTAGGTGCTTTTATGGAGTGCCTTCAATACCGCACTTTAATCAAAATTATCAAAAACATCCGTGGAACATGCTAGCTTGACATTTTTTTCAGTGATTCATGATATTCACCTTATTTAATTTTGCAGCACCTAATTTTGAACATATTTAAATTAAATTTTGAATACTTGTGATCTGCTAGCTTGACTAGGTATTCAGAAAGGTACCTATAATAAAAAAAAGGAACTACATAACATTTCAAATATTTCTAATTTATTTTATTGTTATTAGTAGTAATTATTTATTGAACATAATTTTTTTTAAATGTTTTTACGTGCATTTTATTCTAATAAATAAGATTTATGTAATAGTTTTATTTTTTTAAAGGGAATTCTTTTTATAAATCTAAAACGTATCATTTTCATGTTATACATGCTCCATAAATTTCACACAATATTTTAGAATGATCATTAGTATTTAGGAGATAAATATCTTCTTAAAAGCTTCAAAACATTTAACATTAACAAATAAAAAAATAACTAAATACTCTATAATTATTTTTGTTTATTTTGAAATTTATTTGAAGCAAAGAATACATAAAATATAATGTCTATATAAATAAATATGTAACATGTCTCTTTGCTTAAAATTTAGACATTAGTATATTCATTTAAATAAAGGTTGGTTTAGATCCTTATTAGTTCACTTAGTGTGTAGACAAACTAAATTCTACTGTTATCTAAAAAAAAATATTTAATCACGAAAAATTCTCAATGGCTTAGGTAGTTACAAATTGTTTATTGTGAATTTTACGTCCGAGTTCGGAATTATTGTGTTCCTGATCTAAAACATAAAATTTTAATTCCAATTCCAAAATTTATATATCTATGTCGATGTTTTGGAATTTCTTGATGAATTTTCGTTTCGTGTTCGTTGATCTGTCAATTTGTAGCACTCATTCTGAAGAGCGCACATAACTCCTCAACTAATATTTATAAATTTGTGGCTAACAATATTGTGAGATAAATTTCGATTACAAAATAATCATCGGTATGAATTAGCACAAGGGAAATTTCTAGAAAACATCCATTTCAGAACACATTGAAATGGTTTTCATAAAACAAACTGGCCGAAACAAACAGATAGCGTAAGAGTAAAAAAAGGAGTACAAATAGACAAATATTATTAAAATTAAAATCTTATCTATATAATTTAACGTAAATAAGAAGTAATTATTAACGTTATAAAAAAATTTCATTCAAAATATAATCTGTAATAGAAATTTCATATGGCTCCATAAATCTCTTTTTAACATCAATTTTGGGAGCATTATATGTATGAGCCTTTAGAATAAAAAAATACGAATAGGGATACATCCATAATATATGGAATAGATACATACTTGAAATTCAAACAAATGATAAGTAAAGTGACAAAAGGCGCATCATTACTTAATCTTATTGAATAACATAAACATATAAGATTTGTGTCGGCACTTTTTTTTTTTTGACATTTATAAAAAAATGTTCATCCTTAGTGACATCTTTTTTATTTATTTAAGTAGTTTTTTAACGACTCATAATCTCTTGTTTTCGTATTTTGATAGTTTTTTAATCGGATCGAAAGTGTATCTTCTTTATAAAAAGAATTTGTCAACCAAATATTAATTTTTATTGAAATTGTTATAAATATTATGTTATAGAAATAGTATAGAGTTGTCTTATGTTTTATTTATTAAGTAAATTATAGTTAGGATCTTTTAAAGACCAGACCAATAATTTAGTGATACAAATTATTGAAAAAATGTATCATAAAAAATTTACGAAAACTTCCAAATATTATGATGTTTTTCTTAAGAAATTCTTAATATCTGTTAGTATTAGATAAACAGACAAAATAAGTAAATAATATCTACAAATAAAAAGGCATACTATTTTCAATTTCTTCGACATTAACTTTGTGTATCTCCCATTATTTTTGCCTTTTATCTTTCATTATATTTTCTGAAATGTTGGTTATCAAGATTTATAAGGTTTGTGGTTTGCTGTGATAAAAAGTCTCACAAGAAGAAGTCTGGTATAATAGAATTTGATGGTCTGTTTAGTTATTTCAAATTGCCAACACGACAAATCAATGAAAGATATTGAAATATCAATTTTTGCCAGAGTACACAGATTTGATGGCGATGGACTGTTTCTTTTGGGGTGCTTTCTTCATCACAATAATCAACAAATCTTGAAAATTTTCAAAGTCAACGTCAAAGATGAAATCATGAAATACAGATTATTTTCAGGCGTTGCTTCAAAGAAATATCATTTGATCTTTTTCTACACTGAATATAATAATTTTTATTTTAACATAAAATTTTGGTGAAAATTATTCAAATTGTGCCATTATTGTTGCTTTGTATATAAATTTTTGATTACTCGAAGCTAAAGAAGAGACAGATGTGAAACATCAAATTTATTAGAAAAATGTAATTTTATTAATGAAAACCAATTAAGAAATTTGGCGTAAGCAATCATTTTTGTTTTTTGAATTCTAATTTATTTGTTTTGTTTAAAAATGTTTTTAAAACATTATATATAAATTGAAAATTTTGTTCCGGTTGCCACGTACGGATTTAATAACTTACTTTCAAATGGTTAAAAATCTTCAAATATTTCACAACGTTCTCTGAATTCTTTTAGCTTGTTACATAACTCTATAGTCTGTAAATACAACGCAATTAGAGGGATGAAATTGATAAAATTCTTTTAAATCTTACTGTCTGCATTGAAAAATGTTTTACTCTGAATGGTATATGGAATGATATAGTGTAGGGCGCAATGCTTGCACGTTTGTCAATAATATACACAAGGGTCGTGCCCTTCCGTTATTGATCACGCGCCGACAATACCACCCTCGTTGTTAGAGTTTTCTATTTTCTAGTTGTTAGTAATAAGTACTTCAATATACATATTTTTTTTCTTTCAAATAACAAGTATTTTTTAATAAACATTCCTGAAAATTGTTTTTATAAAATGATATATACAACAGCGTATATACAAATGCAGTGAATGTACAAAAGGGCTTTGTTATCCTAAATATTTACTTAATTAAAATTGACTACCCCAGCACAGATAGCCTGTATCGTCTATTTAAAAAATGTAATAGAAATGGCCAGTGAATTTCGAAACAAGTTAAAACATTTTTCTACGAATCTAGTGTAGTCTATCGAATACTGTTTAAACTTCGTGTTCCATCCGACAATTCGAGGGTATATCTAAAAAAATATGAAATTATTAATTTATTTTCTGATCATGTCCTTTTTACAAAAACATCTTATTTTATAAGCTTTTTTTTAACTTGCTTTTAACTACTTCCCCTTATTTTATGGAGTTGAAATTTTATATGATGGTTTAGTACCGATGACAATGTGTTTTTATGGTAACCTAACCGTAAACGTAACCTACAACCTCTCCGCTACTTTCTTGGATAAAAGCTAAAAAAATACCAATATTTAGCTATGCGACTTTTTGCAATCAAAGTAAAATGATGAGGGGGAGGGGCTTCGGAGTAAAATAACATATTTTTAAAGGTTAGGTAAAATCACAAAAATAACAAATTTTTTCTATGCAAAGTAAAAGTAAATTTAATCCAGAGACATTTTACTTAAAAGTTGAAAGTATAATTACTAATTAAAAATAAATTTTTGAAAACAAGCTTTTATACAATATTTTAATTGTACTAAAATGAAAATAAAAACTTCTTGAAGGGTTTTCATTTTAGTATAATTAAATATTGTTGTTTTTAAAAAAATATTTTAATTCGTAATTTTATCTACTCTTCAATTAATTTTTTATTTGTTTAAATATATATTATTAAGGTGGCCTTATTCGTTCCAAGAAAAAAAAAAATTATTATAAAAACAAATTACCTTAATTACTTAAATTATTTCTGTATTAAAAATTAAATATTTTTAATGAAAATAAAATACAAGAAAGGAGATAACTCTCCACTTTTTGACAAATAAGTTTTTTTTATTGAAAATAGCGGGAAAATATATTATATTTATTTTTATCGGACATACAGTGCGATAAATATATTGACCTATATACAGATGGGTCACTCTAATCCACCTACGAGAATATCTTAATGATTTCAAGAAATGTTCTTAAGTATTCTCATCTTTAATTTTCATCTTTATAAAGTATTTGCTGACCAACTTGATGCACTTCATATTATAACGGTTATGGACATGAGACGATCCAAGGCATTATGAATGTATTGTTCAATAATTGCGGAATTTATGCAGTTTTCGAAAACGATGATTCCATCAAAAATTGTTTTATTAGATCTTTCTTTAAATACGACGAACTTCATGGTTAAGTTTAAATCAAAGTTGTCTATAAGATTAATTACAATGATCTCTGCTGTAATTGACATGGGTGATAAACTGTAATACATTGAGACATATGCACCAAGTAGTTATGTTTTATCCAACGCAATGGAACTTAGACGTTGATATTATTTCTCTGAAAATTAATTAATCGAAAGTTTAACATTACCAAGTCCATTGAAAGTTTTTAGTTTTATTTTCTAGAAGAATGATAATAAATCGTATATATTTACCAGTTTCTCAACTAAAAAATCGTTCAGTTTTACGTCGAGTATTTTTTTTTCTTGTTTATTTTTCATATTTAGTACTGAGGCAGTTTTTATATTTAGTTTTTCTGTATTTATCTATTTAACTTTGTTCCGGTGTAACTTTCGAATGTCTCTTCCGATTTTTATGAAATTTGCTACAAACGTTCATCGCATTCAGAAAATTTACTTTATAGCCTCATTTGGCCATCAGAGGTTTCGTAATAAAAAAATGAAAATTTCCAAAAATTATTGTTATTCTCACTTATATAAACTCATAAACCAATTACGATAAAGAGGTATGGCCAAATATTACTATTTCAATGAGAATAGGATGTCACCATTTGTGAGGTTCATTGCCAAGCATATAGTATTGATAATTACGCCTTAAATTAAAACAGAAGTCAATAAAAATGTATTGTAATGCAGTACTGTAGAAAGAAAGGCACAGAGTAGCCAATAATCATTTTTCAAAAATAAAATACAATTTAAATTATATTGGAAATATTTTTGTATTGAACAGTCGGAACAAAACACAAACAAAGGCAAATAATACTAAATATTTTTGAAAAACACTTTATGATTTGATCTAGCATAAAAATTAAGTACTTACACATTTAAACTCAAATGTTTTATTAAATAGGTTAAAAGCAAAAAAGAATTCGTATTTTAGCTCCTATTGTGTTAAAATTGAAATGTTTTTAGCAACTCAAAAAGTATTGTTATTGAACTATTGGTCATTCGTTAATAATAGGATCATTTTAAAAATTCAAATAAATATAAGAATTACTCAAATACAAAATTTATTGTTCTTTTTTTTTTTTTCTTACATGCATACATGTTAAATTGATTTGTAGGGATTTTTTTCTTTATAATTTGTCGACTGCATTGTTACTTACTTCTGTAGTAGTTAGTAAATAAATGTTACGTATAATTTTAACAGAATGTTCATTTTACTCATAACAAACAATGCTTAACGTCAGCTGTAGCTTTAAAACTCATTTATTTTAAATTATTTCTGTATGCCTACTTATTTTAAATAATTCAAAAATATAAACATAATCTGAAAAAGTACAAGTATATCTTTTAAAAACGCCACGCAAGACGTCTGCGTAAACTTAGTGAATTTAAAAAAAAATATCATTTATTCATTCTCAAAATTAAATATTATAATCAATAAGGAAAGCATACAATTTCATCAGATAATAATATTGTAGAAATTACAGATTAAAACTTAGCGTATTCTAAATAATCTAAATAACTTTTTAAATATTTCACCTTGCCTCTTCATCCCTTTGCATACGTTCCGATTTTCACCCCCTCCCCAACAAATTTAATTTATCCCTGTCCTAAATTTGGAGACAATTTTTTTCTCGATATATATAAAATTTATAATAATAATTTTGATAAATTTTGTAAAAATTGCATCATTGATACAAATCCATTAACTTGAGTTTATAGAAGAGGGAATTTATAAAACATGCGCCTTTATTTCAAATGCTTATAGAATTTTTTTCTAAAATAATAAATTAATTTTTTTCATATTTGTGATTTTAATTATCACAGTTTAGTAAAATTTTCAACGAGACCTGAAGAAAAAATATCAACTTATATATAAATTGTCACTTAGTAATCATATTATCATATAGTTTTTATTTCCGACGGAATAAGTAAAAGTGATATTTACAAATAACAGAGTTAACTGTTTAAATGTAATATGGTGTTAAATTACATAGAATACATTCATAGAAATAATAATATATACGAATCATTATGTATACTCGACATGAAAAAATGCGACATCTGAACCTTCAATGCATAATTTGAAATTGTGAAATATTTTTATTATTATACATGTTTAAAATTAAATAATATATTTTTTAAGGGTGTTAAGTTGTTTTCCAAGTTTAATATTCTTCAAGTTCAATGTATCATAAACATCGTGAATTTATTATTATAAATAAGTATAAAAAATTCAGGTCGTCGCATTTTTGTCATAGGTATATATCATTGCATTTAATTATCTACTTTGAGCTAAATCTTAATCTAATTCGTTTTTAATCAGGCTAATTTAAGAAAAAAATACATTACCTGAAATTTTTATTAGATATTTATAATTTCTATTAAGCATTTTTGGTCTTTAAATTTTTCTATATTCTATGGTTCAAAAGTTTGGTCCTAAACCCATTGGACCTAATGAAACGATTTTTCTCATCCACGAAAATAAACCTAGTCTTTATGTCTAATATGCGTCACCAAAACTTCAACGCGATATTTCTTTTCGTTTTTCAGTTATTTTGATGGCGGGAAAAGGGATAATTCTATGATCACGTAAACCCAAATTTTAATTGTGCGGTTAATATTTTCTAGCGTTACAAACTTTAGACTAAAATTAATATACTTTGACATAAACTGTACATTTCGAGTATAAAAATAATACTTAATACAAACTAATATATATATGTGTCGAGTATAAAAATACTTGATATAAATTTTTACTACAATTTTTTTAACAAAATATTTTTTTTATTTTTTTTCAGTTACGTATGTCAAACTTACATGGAGGTCATCATGCAAGCCATCATGGTGTCACTGGTAATACAGGACATCATCCAGGTGCTGGAGTAACTAGTCGATGTCATGGACCAGTACCACCACGCCATGGACTATCACTGCAAGTAGGCCTTCCTCTTACGCCACCCTAAGCAATCTAAATTGCATAACAGGAAAATAGGAAAACTTACTTGTATATTAGATTCTTATGACTTGTTTGTTTCACTTAATTTTATTATGTGACTTTTAAAGAAAACTGTTTTAAAACACACTGATTTCCATGTTAGGGGCAAGAGTCAGTATTGTGTGACATGAAGATATTGTGATGACGCGCTTGAAATATGAAAATATTATTTTTTAAATCACTAGAGAGGGTTGTGATATACATTGCATAAATATTAAAATAGTTGTAATTTCTAACAGGATATCAGAAATATTAAATATATTTTATATTCATTTCTCTATCTCTTTCATTGTAATAAATAAGCAGAAAATATATTAAGAAAATATAATATTTATATTTTTTATCGACTGCATAATATAAGTGTATTATGATATCAGGGTTACAGAAATATGTAGCAATTTTCATGACAAGAAACGTTTTATTTTCTAAACACGCTTTTATATTTTCATTTTATTCTTAACATGTAAGGAAATATATTTTATGATAAAAATGGTTGTTAAAATACAAAATTAGTGTATGATTATTATTTATGTAGGTTTGACATATAACGAATATTTGTCATTGCGTATTTTCTTTTTAAAAACACGTATAAATTAATATATGTTCAAATATTCGAAATGTTGAAAACATCGAACATTTTAAACAACAACCTGAAAGAGTATGCAAAATTTTCCATATTTGCCATGTTGTTTGGAGCAAAGAATGAGGCATCTTTAATAAACATAACATCTTGTGCAAAATACACATTGCGTTTCTTTCAAATTTCGTGTACAAATAACTGAAAAAAAAATTATTTTGAACTCTGATATGCTAAAAAAATAAAATTAATGCCGAAGAGTTTTTTGTGAATAAAAAAAATTCTTAATATAAATAATATTTTTATTTTAACTTACCTACCTACGTTTTTGTGTCAATTCTAGTTTGTGCTCATAACTAGAACGATGAAACCTCCATTTGAACCTGATGAAATCTTCAAGATGTTAGATATAGAATGTTTGATCCATCATGTTGGATCCATCATGGAAACAATGCATGCAAAGATGCTGTGAGCTTTTTGCATGGCTTTTGTCCTCGATATGATTCTGTAGTTTCATCTTGTTCTTATAGTTCTTTTATTTTAGACCTCAGGATATGAGAGTGTTTAAGGAGGATACAGAGGACCAATAGGTATCGGTGTAAGGGCCACTGCTTCGGTTCCCCTCTTATAGTTTTATTATTCTGTAAATCAAATTTTGTGGATAGTTATTTTACTATTTTATTCTGCCAAAATTAAAAAAAAAATACAAGGTATATTAAATTATAGAGCACTAGAGATTGTGTTTTTTGTAGATGTCTCATTCTAAAACACTTTTTAATTTTCACAGTTTTAACATACATTACTAATAGACAACCTGGACCATAAATATACCCGGATTGCCCAAGGGTGAACTTCTACCGATATTGTGACAACACTGTATTACAGTTATTACTTGATAAAGATGTTTTTATTTGTCATTAACTTATCTACCACCCTTTAACACTGTTTTTTTATTATAAATATATTATCATAAAATAAAAATGCACAACTAAGAAGAAATGATTTAAATAAATAAAATATACATACGTATTGGGTACCCCTTTTTTAAATACTGGTTCGCGCCTTTTCAATGTTATAATATACAAAACAAATAAAAGGTTTTTATGTAAATTTTGTTGTACAATTGACACCCTGGTATAATAATAAATAATAACAACCCTTTTATAAATTTTATTTGTTTATTGGGAATAAACATTTTTTTTTATTCAAAATTATTGATAATAATTTGTGTATTTTTAATATTTAAGTGAACCCAAAAAAGTATATTTTCTTCATGTTTAAGAAATGCAATATATTTAGTTTTTAATTTGTATGTGAATTAAATAATTTTAGCATTATGATTATTTTTAATTTCCTATTATGTTTTTTAACATGTATTAAACCAAAAAAAAATGTTAATTTTATTATAAATATACGAATATTGTTTCTATTATTTATTTTTTGTTTTTATTTATTTTTGTTTTATTATTATTTTAATTATTTTTTTGAAGGGGATATGTGATATTAAATTTTGAGTTTAATCATTGAAATAAAAGTATATTAAAGTGTGAATAATGCGCTTTCAAATTCCATAAAAAAATACCACTCACCGTTCATCTTAGTTAGAGAATCGACTTAGAAAGTACCATTCACAGCTTGTTATTTTTGCTGAAAGTAGCAGAATACTGAATAATATTCAAGAGTCTAAATCTCTTATTAAACTCATATAAACAAAAAATTTATTTAAAAAAATTCATTTTTTAGAATCATAAAAACAAAATTAAAATATAGTGTAACCATGATGTTTGAGGAAATATTTGAATTTTACTTGGCTTTTTTATCATTTCCCTCCATTATTCAACTGTATTATATGCGTCCGTGTTTGAAAACCATTCCATCATGGATGGGCATCCACATAGGATGTCATTCATTTTTTAGCCAATAGCAGCAATCTTAATACCACGTAATAATACGTAATTGATACGAATAGCATTTAGAAATAATACTATTTGTATCAATTTCTTTGAACAAACCATATGCTATATTCATTAAATGAGAGATTATACAGAAGTCGTTGAGTCATAGTTCTCTTAACTTATTTTTTATGCGCTTTAATGTTGAAAATGAACGTTTGCCACTGCAGTCAGTGATCATGAGAGATAAATAAATGCGCAAAGAAATTTCAAAATTGGGGAAACATGATTCTAATGAATTGTTCATTAAGAATTTGTAATATTGAATTACCAGAACTTCCTTTTACGTATAGTCAATCGCACCAGCCACATCTGTTTTGAGCAGCTAGACAAACTGCAGTTCGTTTTCTAAGCTATCTTCCCAATGATGTTCATAAGCATTGGCAGCATATCTTCTGCTGTAATAGATTTTAATTGCCAAAATATTTCAAAAACACTAGTCTGTTTTTGATATGCTTTCATGCGTTTTAACAGATACCGTGTTATCAATAATGACAACAAACACCTCAATTTCAAACTGTGTACCAGCTGTTCTTTTTGGTCTCTAATTCGCCAAGTGTATTAGAACCGCTAAAATTGTCGTACTTTGTGTTTCGCTTACGTCGTCTTGAAGTCTTTGTGTTGCTAATTTATATGACAGTGAGGCCTTTAGCTTTTGCTTCAATATAAGAAAATATAAACCGCATTGACATATCAATGTAATGATTCATAAAGAGTGTAATATATTCGAACTAATTATTCCCTTTTCCATCTTATTAAACTTAAACCTTTGAAAAAAATGAAGCTCAGGTAAAGGTGAATGGATTTAAATATGCGGGGGCCAGTAGCAATTATTACTCTTGCTATGTGGTTAATCCACCTACATCATTGGACATTTGATAGTTGAACATGTCGTGTCAAGGTGTCAACAAACATTAGAGCTTTTGTCGGACTTTTGTTCCATCACGAAAGATGCACCTAATTAAATCCATAGTTGCTTCTTTCCTATTCTTGTTAATGTTTTATTGTTCATTTCTTATTTTTAACTTTATTTAATTATTTATACTCCATTTTAATTTGTTAATGCACCTAATTTAATTATAGCGCTGATTTTTCTAATGTAACTTAATACTTGGAAAATGTCGAAATTATTACCAGAAAATTGATAAAGCAATATAATATCTTAGTTTTTCTTGACAATGAAGAAATATAGGAAATTTTTATGAAACCCCGTAGTGACTTATTTAAGACATGTACAAACCGAATAAATAATTAATTTTAAAAATAATTAATTGCAACAAGCCATGAAATAGTACCTAAAACTCAATTACGTTATGCAAACCGTCACCAAATTAGCAACGAGTAATATTGCATCTCCTCAGAGATGATACCTACTTTGTAGTCGAAATATGTATTTAGAAAATACAAAATATTTATGATCTAGCAAATTGGGCCAAAAAATCGAAATTTATTCGTAAAATCCTTGAGTTCTCTTTAATAATACTCATATCATTTAAGTTACACCAGCAGATAGAACTTTTAGAGATAAGTAGTAAATCTTTTAAATAAGCTAACTTTGAGCTGAAATAAAGGCGAGAAAATGTTATTTGGTTTTATAATCTTCTTTCTGTCTCTTGCTGTTTGACAGATGAGTCCATGAGACCAATTAAACCATTTTGGTGATTTACAAAGTTGAGTCACTTTTTTAGCCTAGAACACGCTATAAACATTTATTTCACAATGTCTTCGTTTTTATACTCGACATACATATAATGTGTCAGAGTACCTATATTAATTTTATTCTAAACTTTTAACCCTAGCAAATATTGAAGACAAAAAAAGTTCGGTATGTGTGTTCATTAAAACATCCAATTAATCCATACCCATGCCCATTCGCCTGTCTGCCCGCCATCAACATAATTCAAAATCGAAGAGATAGCGAGTTGAAATTGATATAAAAAATGCCATGATCCAATGGATTCATGATCCAATTTTAGAATAATAAAAGATTCTAAGACAAAAATTGTTTTTCAAAGCCAAACAACTTTTGTTTTAAAACAATTTTTCGGAAATTGTTTAGATATATCAGTTCAAAATAAGCTATAAAGCACATATATTTGCAATGTACATTATTATTTTATGTATTTTTAACTGTATAGGTAGGCTATTTTATGAATGCTTTTCATTAAAAACAGCTCAAACATTCTTAACTATATGTTGAGTATCTAAACAATTAACTTTGTTAGTAGTTATTTTCACTTGGTCATTATGAAAATCGCCGTACAATTCAATAAGTAATCTGAATATTGAAATAACTATGATAGTGATCCTAAATACGTCCGATAACCAACTAACTTGCCTAACTTTCGTCTTTTTGAAATCTTGAATTAGCCCAACAATGGAAATGAATGTCATTAGCTATAAGGAGATTCCAATGTGATTTTTTACCAATGGAAATTTAGATTTTGAAAAATATTTTGATTAATATTTTGTAAAAGATATGAAACAAAATTTGTCGATTAATAGGTAATACCAATTTTGTGCCATTAAAAATACGTACAAAACAAATATTTTACGCCCCCCTTTGTAAACACTAATAAAATTTACTATTTCTCTGGAATGAAAAATAGAAAATTCTTTTCGAAATTGGAATACTAGTATAATGAAATGCAGACATTTACAATAAGCAAAAATATAGAAAATTAAAGTTAGTACAATTCATTAAATATTTCAATAATTTTAATATTTTCGTCTTTTAAACAATAAGAGAAAAAGGACTAGTAGGAATATCAAAAATGCTGTTGTATAAATAAACAATTTTGGTTTACAACTTTTGTTTATTGTTTTTGTATAAATGAACAACTTTGAACTTAGCATGCCGTTATAACTTATTGTAATAACAAATAAAATTTACGATATTATATATGCAATGAAAAATTTCAATGCCCTTTTGATATAAAAAACGGCTAAATTGAGTTAATATGGTAATTGGGTAATGTATTCTAGTCTAAACTTGTTGGTCAAACAAACTAATATACTAGACTCGAGCTTTGAACACATTCATCTGTTTAATACACTTTTATGCTCGTTTGATGCTGATTTTATGCGTGACTAATACTAAGAATCAACAACTTTATTATTATACTAACTCCCATTAATGTCATCGAATTGTTTGTTAATAGCAAGTCGCTACATCCATCTAAATATTAAAATAGACGATTTGGACACTACAATTTTATACATAAAGATTTTTGCAATTAATAATTTTATATTAAACTAGCTTTTGATCCTGTAATAAACCTTTTAAATTAAGGCAGGGTGTCTACTGGTCTGGGAAAACCTGGAAAAGTCGGGGGGTTTTAATTTTGTGTAGGAATTTTTAAATTACTGGAATTTATAAATATTCATAAGAAGGCTGTAAAATTGATAAAAACTTCCAAATCCCATTTTACAGATCGTTTTTACGGCTGCCATTTAGGTATTTTAATTAATTGTTTTCCGAAAATTTTGGTCTTCGAAAATGTAATCAATCAACACATGTGCATACAGTGAGCTATACAAAATTTTTTTTCTATTCTTTTCTAAAAAACTGTCTTTACAGTTTTTTTAAATTGTTGTTGAGAATCAAACAAATATTTTTCCTTCAATTTTGAGCAACTGGTTATTGAGTTTCTTTAAAGACAATCTTGTCTCAAGAGTCATCTTAGCCAAATTTTGACATTAGAAAAAAAACTGAAGTTAAATGATAAATAAATAAACTATTTAGATTTATATATTGATTTAACTAAAAAAATTTTTCTAAAAGTTTTAAAAAACTTATTTTTCTCGTTTGAGAGTGCACGAACATTTTTATCTATAAAAAATTATTTTTTGGGAGAATTCAGAGCTAAAAGCCGGATACGACCGTTCCATAATCACTAATAAACTAGATAAATTTTGTTTTTCCTTTAACTTTTTTCAGTAGTATCTATAGTAAAGTCTTAAAATTGTAGCAGTATAGTCTTAAATAATTAACAAAACTTTAAATTTTAATTCTTCTTGGAATTTTTGTTTTCTAAAATTTTACGATTTCAAAATTTTTAGACCCGGGCCACACGGGTCTAAGCGGAAATCCACCTCTGTACCTGTAAAGAGGTAATTAATATTGTAACGTTTCAGATTCATCCCTTTTCAGTTTTATATCTACGTGTTGTAACTAAACTGCATATTATTTTTTTTAACATGGATTCTTATAAAGATAAATTTTTGGATGTCCTTATTTAATACACTTTATATATATATATTGAAAATATATGTAAATATTTTTTTTAAACATGTAAAAATTTGAATTCCTTGCTTTATACTAAAAATGTATCTATTTCAAGAAATAAATAGTTTCAATCTAGATTAAATCTGAGTACTTCAACCTATTTTAGATAAAATCTTTGTCGGCATCTCTTTAATTTTTAACTTCGGTAGCATCATTTTTATAATGTATCACTCACTTAACATATATATACACTTTCAGTAAAGCTACTTTAATGTAGCCAATTATTTTGAGAAACACTTAAAAAAATTCACATAACCATTTTATTTCATAAGAGGAGTTTTTGTTACAATTTATGAACTACATTACAATTTCTATTGGAAAGTTATTGTAAATTTTAGTTATCTATAGACAAGTTTGTTGAAGATGCCCCTACTTATGAAATAATTATATGTAATTATATACCTAAACAATTATATTTCTAAAAGAAAGGTTTATTTAAAAAAAAAATGAAATAAATGCTGCTTCTATTTTAGATTGTACTTCACACGTTTTGTGTAACAATACAATTGTCAAATTGTTTAATAGCTTTTACCTGCGAATTTCTTTAATATTGGTACACTTTTTTGTAGTCAAGAATAAAAGATTGTTTATCAAAATAATATTAAAATTTTGAAAATTCTGGCTTTCAATATACAGACCAGGATCTGGAGGTTACTTGAGTATACAAAAATCGAGCACCGCATTCTGTAAATCTAATTATGCCGAACCTATTTATTTTACGAGTTAATTATTATTTTTGATCCTTTCTACGTAGCCATAGAAATAATAACCGGCCAATTAAATTCTACAAATGGGCAATTGTTTAAGCGTAGTATTACCATAGATTTCAATGCCGATACTTCTAAAATTGTCTTCCTGCACTCATGTAGGTTACTTCCGGTTGTGTTCTACCTTTCTTTAAAGACACTGGAACAAAATTTAAGCTATTTTGTGTATTAGCTTGAGGGTAACGGGTGTTGTCGATGCTAGATACTTTTAATCTACGCGTCGATTGAAACTTTCTTTTTATATAAATGTGGTTCATGTATCTTTTAAAGTAAGCTGACACTCAAAAGCACAAGCTGAAGTAACACCCATGCAGAAAATTATGCATATTGCAGAAAATGACTATTTCAGGAGTGTCGACCTTTAGATCTATAGTAATAATTTATTTATACAAAAAATTGTTAATGGGGGTATCTCAATCATAGGGCTTAATCGGTCGGCACTTGACTTCTTCTATTTACTTACTAAAATATTGAAACGCTTCTATGGAAATGTGCTCTTTAAAAAACGAAACAAGCAAATATTCTTTATCAAAATTACACAAAGTTAAGTTTAGAACATAGTTGTGGGCACATAACCTTATCGTAAAAGTTCTTTGTACTAAGCAACACATATTAGTGTAAGGTAGCATGCTATTCTATATGTTTTTAAAACGTACTCTATGAGTTCCTTCATTTGAAATCTAAAACGATATATTTCAATAAAAAAGTTTTTCAGACCCCACTTTTTTCGTCATATTGATTTCATTTTTATTATCTATATTTTCCTGACCATAATAACAAATCAATTGACAACTTATCAAAATCGGTTGAGTAGTTTTTAGCTGCTATTATGGAAGATATGTAGGAAGATACTAAAAAAAAAACAAATGATAACTGCCACACTTGAATTTGTATACCTATTTAATAACATTATATATCCGATTGTTATGTTGTGTGAGTTGTTTATCAGAATTAATTTTGTTTATCTATCTAAAATATTTATTTTAAACTGAAAAAATTATAAAATTAGTGTATTTTATAATTTTAAGTTAGCGTTGAAGATAAAGGTTGTCTCGTTTTTTGTTTATTTGAGTATACAGACAGACATACATAGACTACTAAAATCATAAACATTCCTTTTTGCTATGCGATAGTCGGGTATAAACAAAAATTTGTTACATTATTGCCATGGCCACCTAGAAAGGCTCAAAAGTAAAAATTGACCTTTTAAGGTAGACAATCATCGATAAATTAAAATTATGACTTTAATAAACTAATAATGCAGTTTTATAAGGGTGTTTGATGTATACAAGTAGGGAAAAATATCTATCTATCTTTCAACATCAAAATATCAATTATCATAATGTAACGTATACCTGCCCTTGCAGAAAAAAAAACTATGATGACAATACACAACAAAAGCCTAAACAGAGGCTTTTAATATATTTGTCAACGAACTATATTATTGTCATCTTTCACAATCCTCATATTAACGTCATACAAACAAAAATTTTTTTTTTATTCGAAGGGGCATAATATATATCTAAAATCATATTATGATTAGACAGTATTTTTTTATATTGATTTCCTGTCAATGATTTTTTAAAAATATTCAATTGTTCATAAACAATAATTATATTAATAATAATAGACTGGATTTAAAATAGAAATACATTCAATGTCGAATGAAAACTTTTTAGTGAAACATTTTAAAAATAATTTGATTCAACTCAACGACATATTGACGAAAAAGTTACAGTTAAAATATTTGGGAGATTGGTAGTGATTGAAAATTTAAAAATAAAACTATAAATTTTGAGATTGTGATATAAAATATGTATCAATATACATTAAAGTGTATTGAAAAACCTACATTTTGGAGAAAATTTTTTTTCAACCAATTACATCTCTGTCACTTTTGTACTTCATTAAAAATTATAGAAAAACTAAATTTGCAAAATGACGTAAAGTTTTTAATTTTTAAAAGACATGATATAGTAGAGATTTTTTTTGTTATTTTAAAATCTGATAGAAATATCCGGAGATATTAAAAGAAAATTAGGAAATGTGGCCGCTTTTTTGAAAAATGCTGAAGATGGATAGAATTAGAAACATCTGCAGGGAATCGTGCCCAGGATCTTCCAATTTCTATTCCAACGTGCCAACAGTTACACTTTAAAGGTGCACCTATATTAATAGTATAATTCTAACCATGTTTCAATTATAGAGGTGCATATGGTATTTCTATGTCTGTACAAAGCATAAAATGCATTAATACAACAAAAGAAGTTAATAATACCTGGTTTATGGAATCTGACAGTAGCACACAAAATTCATAGCCGGATTTAACTTTAGTGCCGACCCTGGGCACTCTGCAAACTATCGTCCCACTCCCCTAAATTACATAAAATGAATAAATTTTCTATATAATACAATTTTTAAGTAGGACTTTCAGCAATCGGCCGAAACCTTTAAGAATATTCTAGAACGCTTGAAACCCCAATTCGAACGATCTATATTCTCAGTTCTAGTTTAAAGAAGAGTATTAAATTTCTTACAAGAGTGCTTACAATAATTATATAGTTTCTACTACATGATGGTGAAACTCGTTATGTTTCGTTTATTTTCTCCAAAATTATGGAGAAAAAATATTAAGAACAATTCAATATTAAATAATCGATTTGTTATTGCTTTGCTATAAATGTATGGAAAATTTTCTGTAAATGTAATAATTATTTTAATTATTGAAAAACAAAACATTTTGAAAGAAGCAATAGATAACATAACGCTCATCTGCATTTGTACATATGCTTTCATGGTTATGGTGTTAAATTTTAATTTTACATATTGAATACACAAATAAATTAATCTCACAACAATATCTAGGTTTACAATATTAAATTAAAATGGTATAAAATTAACGGCAATTAAAACAGTTTATCATTAAACATTTAAAATTTTAAATAATTTTTATATTTGAAAATTTGAATAATCAATTCTAAAGACAAAACAGACCGTCTTATAGAACCAAGCCTAAGGTGTTTTGAATTAAAATCTGGCATATTTAGGCTAGGAAGTGTTATGATATCTTTCAATAAACAATAAAAAAAGTTAAATGAAATTTGATTCATTCAATTTGAATATATAAAGAGAGGGAAAGACCTAAGGAGTCTAAGAGTTTAACACTCAAAAATACTTATTGAAGCCAAATTTCATTATGAATAACTATTTTTCGGATTATTATTGAATGAAAGATTTGTTAAATTTCCTAAGGTAGATTTAATTTAAATATGGTAGGACTACAATAATAAATGCCTGGAAGCCTTGAGAATTTTTTTAAATCTTAGTCAAAAATTGCTAACATCTTAATGAAACCTTGTAACTATTAACTTTCAATAATCATTGAATCCAAGAGCTTGTGGTTTTACTGGATACTTATTCATTTGTCTTTTTGTGTTTCAGGGCCGAAAGAAGAATGATTTAAATCATGGACATCATAATTAATAATAAGTATTATAAATAAAACTATTGTTTTTGTAATTCGTTTGTAAATATACTTTTTTATTGTATTTTCTTCTTAGATATGTACCTATTTATTGTATTGATTAAATAATGTAGAACTAATGACAATGTATACGTACTTCCATATTATAAATCATAGTGTAATAAAAAAATTCGTTCCAAAATGTTTTCTATCAAATAATTTTTCCACTATTAATAAAATTGATTAAAATCAAACAATAAAAATGAAATACTGTCCAACAATATTCAATCTATGCTTTGTTTTGCTCAACCCTTCATGTTTTATTATCAATTATATATAATTTTATTGTTAACCCTTACGTATTACTTTTTATATTTACGTAATTTTTGTAAAAAATGATAATATAAGTACAGTAAAAGTTAAATTCAGGAAGAAAAAATTATTATATTTGTTATTAATAAGGACCAACTGTTCATTTTATTAATAATCGAAATTACCAAAAAAAAAAACAAACTACTGTTATAGTTTTAATTTACACGAAATAGCTCGTCACTTGCTATGTATTTCGACGTACACTCACAGAGGAAGGGGTAAACATACCATTTTCATACAAACTAAAAAAATACTTATCTAAATGTAATGAACTTTGGTCTTTCATTTCCCCAAAAACAATGTTTTAACTTAAAAATGTTATTATATTTGTATAGGCATTTTTTGAGTTATTTGTGCGTGAATATTGCAAAAATAAATGTATATTTGATCTCAACATGCTAACATGCTACAATTTCAGATATAAGGTGTATAATAATTTTGATTGTCTATTACTAGGATTAATATTTTTTATTTTCAAGTATATACATTTGTGAGTACAGCTTCAGTAGAGAGAGATACCACAAAACAAAATACGTATCACGAAACTGAATTTACTTTAATTTTTATTCCAAATTTAAACTAGTGCGTTTCGACTGTACTAAATTTATTTAAATACAGACGGCTCATTTCATGTATAGCCACGATTTTAAGGTAGTTGTTTCATAAATTTGAAAAAGTGAAATCCTAAAATAGTTTAATATAATTTTATATACGGATTTTACTATTATAAATTACCAAAATTTTAGGCCGGATTCTTAGAGCAACAAAATAAAACAATAAATTCTGGTTTATTTATTTTTTCGATATTCGATCACCATCGTTTCGATGAGTTTTCGTATAGGAGGTTAGAATAGTTTTATAAACAGATTTTATTGTAAATCGTAGGGTTTGTTTCCAAGGCTGGTTTCGTGAAGCAACAAAATAGCAACAGACTTTGCTACATTTGATTTTTGAATTCGTGCAATTTATAAAATGCCGATGGCCAGGTTAATTTTAAATTCTACCCCCCCCCCCATTTAAAATGTATTTTTACTATACGATTTGAGCACAAAATCGCAAATAGAATAACTGATGAAAACATATTATAAATAGCAGTAAATTTTTGAAGGTTTCGAATAATTTTGTGGTCTATGGAGGAGGGCAAGGTTAACATGGCTTCAGGTACGATGCAATTAAAAAAATGTTCTATTGTGCAGATACTCACCAAATTCGCAAAGAGTATCATCGCCTTCGAAAAAATACGACTAACTAATGCATATTGGTGAGAACTTTTGTAATCGAAATGCGTATTTATGAAATACAAAAATTTTTATTTGACTGGGGTAAAAATCGAATATTTATTTAATGAATGTTGGTTGTTTTAAGCCACTTAAAATTTTCATTAAAAGTGCATTAAAAAAATGCATAGTTATGCATTTTACTTGGTTTGATATTAATTTTTGTGAAATTATATCAAATTTGAATAGATAAAAAAATTTATGCAATTTTTGTAAGAATTTATGCATCACCTATGCATTTTTATACTACTACTAATTATAGTTCACAGATGTTACAAATGCCTTTTTGAACTGCAAAAAACCGTATCCCTTATTTCAAAGTTCCGTTATTTCATGTTAAAAATTCATCTAAATATAATAAATCTAAATCAAAAGCGATATTAGAAATTTGATCACGAAAGGTTAAGAAAACTACATTTGTCCAATTTAGTTATATATTTTTGAAATTTCCATTAAAATACAAATGTAAAAAAAAAACAATCCTTTAAAAAAATGTAAATAGACATGTACAGAGTAAAGTAATTTTTAACAAAAAGCTAAAAAACAAGCACCATTAATGAATTTTAATCAACTTCCTCAATTGTTGGACCGCTATATCCAGGCATTCCTCCAGCTTGACCCATATTTCCAAACCCGGGCATTCCTCCTATATTGCCCATATTTCCATAACCAGGCATTCCTCCTGTATTGCCCATATTTCCATAACCAGGCATTCCACCAGCCCAACCATTGGCATTGGGAGCATTAGGATCAGGAATATTTTGTTGTCCAGCTGCATTTCCACCATGAAGTTTCATCATTATAGGACTACATATCTTAGTTAATTCTTTTAGTCGATATTCGTATTCTTCCTTATCTGCTAATGTATTATTATCCATCCAATTTAACGCGGATGTACATTCTGAAAAAACTTTTGACTTTTCTTCCGATGTTAATTTATTTCCTGCATCTTCAGTAGCTTGTTTTACGTTAAAAATATAGCTTTCAAGTTGATTACGAGCTTTAACTTTCTCTTTTTGTCTTTCATCTTCTTCTTTATATTTTTCAGCGTCAGCTAACATTCGATCAATATCTTTTTGAGATAAGCGCCCTTTATCATTTCGTATGGTAATATTTTTTGATTTTCCACTACTATTATCTGTAGCTGTTACATTCAATATGCCATTTGCATCTAAATCAAAAGTGACTTCAATCTTGGGAACACCGCGAGGAGCAGGTGGAATTCCTGTTAAATCAAAGGTTCCTAACAAGTTATTATCTTTGGTCATTGCTCGTTCTCCTTCAAATACTTGGATAGTGACAGCTGGTTGGTTATCGGAATATGTTGTAAATGTTTGAGTCATTTTACAGGGAATACGTGCATTCCTTTCTATAATTTTAGACATAACACCTCCAGCAGTTTCTATACCTAACGACAAGGGAGCTACATCAACTAAAAGTACATCTTGAATTGTTGAACTAGTGTCTCCACTTAGTATAGCCGCTTGAACTGTTGCCCCGTAAGCCACAGCTTCATCTGGGTTAATAGACAAATTTAATGTTTTTCCACAAAAGAAATTTTGCAGTAAGGATTGAATTTTTGGTATCCGAGTAGAGCCTCCAACCAAAACTACATCATGAATTGAGCTTTTATCCAATTTGGCATCGGTTAAAGCTTTTTCGACTGGTTGTAGTGTACTACGGAAAAGATCCGAGCAAAGTTCTTCAAATCGTGCCCGAGAAACTTTCGTATAAAAATCAATACCATCAAAAAGAGCATCTATTTCAATACACGCCTCAGTACTTGAAGACAGCGTACGTTTTGCTCTCTCAGCAGCTGTTCGTAATCGGCGAATTGCCCGTGGATTATTGCGAATATCCTTATGATATTTTCGCTTAAATTCTTCAACAAAATGATTTACTAAACGATTATCAAAATCTTCTCCCCCCAAATGCGTATCTCCAGCAGTTGATTTTACTTCAAATAAAGAACCTTCGTCAATTGTCAAAATAGACACATCGAAAGTACCTCCACCTAAATCAAAAATTAAAACATTTCGTTCACCTTTCAAATTCTTATCTAATCCATACGCTAAAGCAGCAGCTGTCGGCTCATTAATGATTCTCAGAACATTAATTCCAGCTATTGAACCAGCATCTTTTGTGGCTTGACGTTGGGAATCATTAAAATATGCTGGGACAGTAATCACAGCATCTTTAATTGAAGTTCCTAAATAAGCTTCAGCAATTTCTTTCATTTTAACAAGTACCATAGAACTTATTTCTTCGGGAGCAAAATTTTTCGTTTCGCCTTTATACTGAACCTGAATTTTTGGTTTTCCACAATCGTTCATAACTTTAAATGGCCAATGTTTCATATCTTGTTGAATTTTAGGATCATCATATTTACGGCCAATTAAACGTTTTGCATCGAATACGGTGTTCTCAGGATTTAATGATACTTGTCCTTTAGCGGCATCACCAATTAATCTTTCTGTATCCGTAAATGCGACGTAACTTGGAGTAGTTCGATTTCCTTGTTCGTTTGCAATTATTTCCACTTTACCATGTTGCCAATGTCCCACACAAGAATAAGTCGTTCCTAAATCAATTCCAATTGCAGGTGCCATTGTTGAATATTAATAACAATGCAATAATAGTATTGTTAATAATGAACGAAATTATTTGCAGTATGATTGTAGTGTATGTTTGTAGCTAGATTGATAATAAAAGTAGTGTATATTGTTGCAGTCTGTATGCACTGAATGCAAACCACTGTGATCTGAGGGCATTGTGCTACTGCGCACCGTTTATATACTTACAAACAAATAGTCTAGCATTTACGAGACTATTCTCGATTGTACTAGAATGTTCGATGCGTTGAATGAACTAACTATCATGTGAATCACATATGTGTTGTACTACTTACTTATTTTATCAAAATATTCTTAGAATACATAATTGTTTTCATAATAATTGTATTAACAGATTTAATTTTTTTGTTAAGTAAATATTTTTAAGTAATTTTTTTCTAGAAAATTCTTTAACTTTCTAGAAAATACTCAAACGTCTTAGGATCTTTAAAAAGATTTTAAACAACTTTTTAAAACAAACTGGTACAGTCTTACTTATGGATTTTTTTTTTCTTAAACATTGTTACAGAACTTTAGCTTTTATTAACATTTATAGTGAAGTCAGAAATGTATATTGCTTAAAGTTCCAATTATTAAAAATTTTTCTATGTGAGGTAGGAAAATACGTTTTTTTGCAAACGATATGTGAAATGGTAAGTACTCCACGGGAATTGAATAAATTGGAAGAAATTTCGACTACAGCTAAACGACCCAGTGTAAAAGGTAGCTCTTGGGATTATAAATCAAACTCGCAAATAAAAAAATATTTTATTTTTTTGGCAATATGGGCAGTTCTTGACCAGTTTTGGGCATTTTCTTCGGTTTAGAATTTTCCAAGAATTTTCCTGGCAAACTTTTCGTAGAAACAGATGTCCTCTATCGATTTGTACTTTATACATTCGTAATACTCCATCTTGGCGTAAAATTGTTGTAGAAAATGTTTTTAGCATTATGAAGCAAAAACATACATTTATGTAAAAATGGTAAGCATTTTAATTATACAAGATAACTGTAAGAATGTGCATTCATAATAAAAATTAAAAAAAAAATGAAATAACGCATAATTTGCCCGAAAAACTGGTCTAAATTATAAAAACAAAAAATATGAGCTTATCCCGTACACTCTAACAGCTATTTTCAAGCTTGTTTTTAAATCAAAGAATCGCGCCTTATAGAAAATTTTGTGCTCTACAACATTTATTATACATTTATTAATTTTACCTACAATCCATATTTTATGTTATGCGCTAGACATAAAAAAATGATAAAAATCATCTTAAAAATCGGCCGTTGTGTGTGCCAATTTTTTCATTTTTCGGCTGAAATATACATTTTGGGTGATAAATGATGTGAACTAAAATGTAGAACAAACAATTTTTTAAATAAATGCACGCCTTTTAACTGAAAAAATCGTTTAACATTTGATCCTAAAGCGTTTAAAATAATAAAGTTTAACATATTTTAGCTGCGAAACGGATCGGTAAAATTTTTTTCTACCAAAAGTTCGCCAGAACCAAATTCAAATAACCACCGATTTCTTGAAAAATTCAAATAACCGACAAAAATGCCCAAAACTGACCAATAACTTCCCATATTGCCAAAAACACCCTTTTTTATTATTTCAAATTGTGTTACTTTGATTTAAAATTTAAAAACTGCCTTGTCCACTGGGTTGGTATAGAATGATTTTTTTACTACAGCTAAAAACAATCATTCTATACCAACTGTTAAAAAAATTCCGGTAGATCATGGGGTAAATTAGTATATTGTAACTGTAAAAGTATTAATAATTTTCAATCGATGTGGAATGTGTAGGGGGAAATGAAGTTTATTTTCTTCTATTTTGAAATATAAAAATTTAATTTAATGAAAAGAGGGGCTTATTCTTCGTTTTGATACAATATTTGTGTGATTGATTTTATGTGATTAAGTGTAATATCGGGAATAGAACAAATATGACATAATGTTTAGACGACCCGGGTAAATATAGGAGTCTTATGCTTTAAGCTATTGCTAAAATTACATCATTTACGCGCTTTTAAATGCCATAAACGAAATGGAAACTGGTTAGCCTGATTCCTAAAATATAATTACCTTGACAAAACGATACAAAAAGAGGGCTCTCAGGCTAATGAGTTCCTATTTCATAAACAGAAAGTTTAGAGAAGTAAATGACAAAAATTTTGGGTTTAAAATACAAAGTTTTAGCTGTTAACCAAATAATAATTGATCCCATAAAAAATTATTACTATTATTTATTACATTTATTTGAAAAAATTGATTATTTATTTATGGAAGTAATTGTGTTCTATACATTGAACAGAAGTTAACAAGGCATGAAAATATTACCCTGAATTTTTTAGCGGCTAGAAACAGAGAATTTTTATCGAACTATCCATAGAATGGGTTAAACGACTTTCACAAATATGATATTTTGGCCTGTCAAAAATTCAAATTTAACTAAGACAACGAGAGCGTTAAAAAATATATATTTAGATCGAGCGTTAAAAAATATATTAGTAGACGCGAGCACAGTCGCAATCAGCAAAATTTTTCTGTTTCTGCTATTTAAATATCCATACTTTTTCAACTAGAGGCATTTTGCGTGCTCAAACATATCGACGCGATAATTGTTTTGTTATAGTCAACTTCAGCATTTTCCACATTCTGCATTCCCTTCCAGATTTTTTTATTCATATATTTTACTTTGTTCTTAATATTAACATGTTTAACATGTTTTGTTAACAATATTGCGAAATTATTTTATCAGGTACAGGAAGAAATGTGAGACATATATTTTCTATTATAGAATTTAGGTAACGGATTACCCATTAAATTTGAAAATAAATATTTGGGTTAACTTAAGTTTACGTAATTTCAAATCCAAGATACTTTAAGAGCATCCATACAGTGATTAAATAAATTTGAATTCAATGTTTAATCTTAATTACATTTAAAACCTACTAAAATTACTAACTCGGCCAAATGGTGTATTAGACATAAGTTGAAACAATATATTTCTTATCTTGGAAAAGTATTTTTGTTCAATAAAATTTGGAAAATCTCTTCAGACAAATGTGTTGACCGATTGATAATTTCTTCGTAAGCAAGCAGTGCCGATTATAAATTTGATGGGGTCGTATACAATTAAGATTTTTTGCAGGTGCTATTTTCAGAATAAGAAAATCTATTATTCTCTGCGGTGGCGAGGTGTCTTTTCTGTGATATATATTTGAATAAAATAATTCTCTAACAAATTACCTTTCCTTAATCAATATTTTGTTCAAATTGTGTTTTTATACAGACTATAAAATTCATGGTATTATCTATCTACCGTTTGGTAAAACAATAACAGCGATATTCACTTATAAAGAATGAGAAATGATACGTCGCAAAAACTGTGTTTTGATCTCTCACCAAGTATCGACAACGAGAGTCTGCTAAATCCTCAGTTTTACACTGACGTTATTTCCCAACCCACGTGCTGGAAATCTCGTGTCAAATTCTTTTCGTGTTTTATAAAAATATTTGATAATATATGAAATCTTATATATAAAAATGAATTGCAAAATGTGTTGGTAAGCGCATAACTCGAGAATGGCGGGACCGATTTGTCTAATTTTGGTCTTGAAATATTCGTGAAAGTTCAGGGAAGGTTTTAACGGTGAGAAACATAAATAATAAGTAAAGGAAAATACTATAAACGACAATTTAATTTTCGAATACAAAATGTTCCTAGCTGTGAAACATATTTTGTCTTTTTCTTTCTCACATGTTACAGATCAATATTTCCATAGAAACCAAAATATAATTTTGAAATTCAAAATAAAACTTCTTTATCTATTCAAAATAAAACTTCTTTATCTCTTCTCACTAGCAGTATGACGAACTGTCAACTATATAAAGTGTGCATATCGCATTGTTCAAGTATTACCGGAATCATTCTTGGTTCAGGAGGTCCATATACCTTTCATCAAGAGTATGTGTACCACACCAAAAATTATCGGGTTAACGCGGTCCCGGGTGTATCCCAGCAAATACCAAGTAAATACCGGGTGCATATGATGTACTGGGTGCATACTAAAAACCGGGAATCCGATTAGAAAGGATTTGAAATTCTTCCCCTAAGGGTAGAATCGCATCCTCATGTAAACGATGTAATATCATTTATTAAAATGTGAAAAATAACACAGCAACGCGTAAACCGGGTGGGTATGCTTCAAAATATAAATTAATATCATAATTTATTCTGATATGCCGCAGCTTCATTATTTAGTTATAGACAGTTGAGAATGTGTTATGATATTTAGGAGATATTGATGTTGATTAGAAATAATTTATATAAATAACAAAACAATGTTTACCCGGGTCAGCTATTCAAAATAGAATTTATTTATCTCTTCTTTTCTATATTAGTGGTTCTGGACTTCCTTTTACTATTTTTCATCAAGTATATGAGAACCACAGCACAATATACACGAATTGTGGGTGCACGAGTACTGGGTGTCCCACATCAAACACGAGTGTATATATAAATATTTTGTGTCACGGGTATCCCACACCAAATAGTGGGTTACACATCAAATACCGGGCATCCCATAAGAAAAGATTTTCTGAAATTCTACCCCTAATGGGATGAAAAGAAGAGGCAAAGTTTGTATGGGGCAACGGAATTCCTTCGTCCAATCTGCTTCAAATTTTGCATGCAATCGATGTAATATCAATTGTCACCGCAACGTGTCCGGGTATGCTTTAAAATATATTTTAATATCATTATTTATTCTAATTTGCCTTAGCTTTCAGCCTTAAGAAATACAGGAAAGTTGTTAAGAATATGTTATTATACTTAGAAAATGTTGAAGTTAATTAGAAATATGTGGCAAAACAACGTTTGCCGGGCCAGCTAGTCTTATATATAAAAATGAATTGCAAAATGTGTTGTAAGCGCATAACTCGAGAATGGCTGGACCGATTTGGCTAATTTTAGTCTTGAAATATTCGTGAAAGTTCAGGGAAGGTTTTAACGGTGAGAAACATAAATAATAAGTAAAGGAAAATACTATAAACGACAATTTAATTTTCGAATATAAAATGTTCCTAGCTGTGAAACATATTTTGTCTTTTTTTTCTCACATGTTACAAATCATCATTTCCATAGAAACCAAAATATAATTTTGAAATTCAAAATAAAACTTCTTTATCTATTCAAAATAAAACTTCTTTATCTCTTCTCACTAGCAGTATGACGAACTGTCAACTATATAAAGTGTGCATATCGCATTGTGTAAAAAAAAAAAACAATCATGTAAACTTTAATGATAAATAAAGAAACTTTTAAATGTTAAAAAAAAATGTTCAAGTATTATAGGAACAGAAAAATGTAAAAAAAAAAAAAAAATCATGTAAACTTTAATGATAAATAAAGAAACTTTAAAAAAAAAATGTTCAAGTATTACCGGAATCATTCTTGGTTCAGGAGGTCCATATATCTTTCATCAAGTGTATGTGTACCACACCAAAAATTATCGGGTTAACGCGGTCCCGGGTGTACCCCAGCAAATACCAGGTAAATACCGGGTGCATATAATGTACTGGGTGCACACTAAAAATCGGGAATCCGATTAGAAAGGATTTGAAATTCTTCCCCTAAGGGTAGAATCGCATCCGCATGTAAACGATGTAATATCATTTATTAAAATGTGAAAAATAACACAGCAACGCGTAAACCGGGTGGGTATGCTTCAAAATATAAATTAATATCATAATTTATTCTGATATGCCGCAGCTTCATTATTTAGTTATAGACAGTTGAGAATATATTATTATATTTAGGAGATATTGATGTTGATTAGAAATAATTTATATAAATAACAAAACAATGTTTACCCGGGTTAGCTATTCAAAATAGAATTTATTTATCTCTTCTTTTCTATATTAGTGGTTCTGGACTTCCTTTTACTATTTTTCATCAAGTATATGAGAACCACAGTACAATATACACGAATTGTGGGTGCACGAGGTACCGGGTGTCCCACATCAAACACGAGTGTATATATAAATATTTCGTGTCACGGGTATCCCACACCAAATAGTGGGTTAAACATCAAATACCGGGAATCCCATAAGAAAAGATTTTCTGAAATTCTACCCCTAATGGGATGAAAAGAAGAGGCAAAGTTTGTATGGGACAACGGAATTCCTTCGTCCAATCTGCTTCAAATTTTGCATGCAATCGATGTAATATCAATTGTCACCGCAACGTGTCCGGGTATGCTTTAAAATATATATTAATATCATTATTTATTCTAATTTGCCTTAGCTTTCAGCCTTAAGAAATACAGGAAAGTTGTTAAGAATATGTTATTATACTTAGAAAATGTTGAAGTTAATTAGAAATATGTGGCAAAACGACGTTTGCCGGGCCAGCTAGTTAATTATAAATAATATTAAATTAAATTTAAATTTTATTATCATGGATTATTTTGTTTTATCTATTCATTTAATGCGTGAGGCTAATGTTGTTAACCAAACTTCCAATTCTTAATCTGAGTATTAAGGATTTTAAGCACAGTTATCTTGTATAATTAAAATGCTTACCATTTTTAAGGAAATGTGTGTTTTTGCTTCTTAATGCTAGAAACATTTTCTACAACAATTTGTCACCAAGATGAAGCATTACGAATGTATGCACAGCGTGAATATGTTCATGATAAAGGACAAATCGATCGAGAACATCTGTTTCTACGAAAAGTTTGCCAGGAACAAATTAAAAAAAAGTACTGTTTTCTTGGAAAATTCAAAACCGAAAAAAATGCCCAAAACTGGTCAAGAACTGACCCCCATATTGCAAAAAAAAAATATTTTTTAATTTTGCGCATATTGTGAGTTTGAATTATAATCCCAAGAGCTACCTTTTACACTGGGTCGTTTAGCTGTAGTCGAAATTTAAGTTTTACGGATCATATTATTTTATTGGAAAAAGATATAGCCGTCTATGCGGGGGCTTACATTATTTACATTCCTGAATTTTGAAATTTGAGTATAAAATATGGTACTAGTTATACTTTTGAAATTTTAAGCAAAATTAAGCTAGCTAACGGGATTTTTGAAATTTTGATTTCATAATGATTACAAATATTATTCAATTTTTTGTTCTTTATGTAAACTTGACAAAATGGTTCTGAGCCGGTTAACGAATCAGTTCTATGAAGTGTATAAAAATTCCTCGCAAGAAATACCGTGTTTTACTTGAATTTTTTATAGGGTATAAACAAGTAAGTCTCTCAAATTTACTAAATATTTAATATTTTTATTAAAAAAACACAAAAGAGGTTTTTAATTCAAAATAAATTGATGATAAACTTAATCAAAATTAAGTGTCTTTGTTCATTAATCATTTTTTTATATTAGATTTTAGACAAAATTTTTATTTTATTTATATTTTCTAAAAATTGTTTTCTTTCTTTTGGAAATTTTGTGAGGGTGCCATTTTCTTGGTGGGGCCTCTAGACAGTGCCTACGCTGTCTACCCCTAAAACGGGGCTAGTAAGCCGAGTTCTTAAGAGCGAATATTTCTTTTTTCCACACTAATATAGCCAAACAGGTGAACTACGTAAAATATTACTGTTTAAATTTTGTTTGAAACTTATTAAAAATTAATTTTTTTGAAATGTAATGCAAAAACTTTTATTTTTTGTGTCTAAGCATTTATTGATTTGTTAAAAACTAATTGCAAAAAATAACACCTAACATAATATAAACATTTTATTTGTAATTAATATTCGTTTAAAAATAGAACAATTTTAAAAATTTAATCTCCATAAGTGAAACTTTGATGGGAAATTTTTGATACGTGTAAGGAAGGTAAATTTCATCAATATAGAAAATTCCACCATTACTACAGAAAGAAGAGTTGAATTTTCTTACTGTATGTTTTTTTGAAACAAACATGGTATATCAGTTTAGAAAAAAAACAAGAAAATTAAAAAAAATATATATTTTTTAACCCTTATTAACACACAAAATTGAATCATTAACAGTTGACTAAATAATTTTAATCTTTTTGTAGTATTTTATTTGTGACAATTGAATTAAAAAAAATTACAAATAATTAAATTTTTTTACAGATGACTACATCTTTCAATAAGTTATCACACATCGTGTGAGGCACAGACAAGCACAATTTAAAATTTCCCTTAAACATAATTGTTCAAAAAAGGGTTAACAAACATTGATTTTATTTGTACATGTTAAATGTTTTAGAAATGTCACGCCTTGTTTTGTACATTTACTTACTTCGAAATAAATACATTGTAAAAAAAAAGCTAACGGACACAAAACATGAAAAAAATGTTGTAAGTCAAGTTCAATTTAAATTTATAAAAAAATTTAAAAAAAATAATAATAATATTTATAACAGTAAGTATTCCGTGGGAATATATTTTAGGAAATTGGGTGGATAAGTAAGAACTGATAAGAATTATCAAAAATTATGAAATCAAAATATACTTCCTTTAAAATTTTTTGAAACATAAATAAATGTTAACTTTATGAGAATTACCAAAACAAAATGTTATTGCATGCTGCAATGTTGCAAGAAATTCACTCAACATGTTCAGTGCCGTCATACGCTTTGAGACCCGGGTAAATTATAAGAATGCCAAAATTTTACACAATACAAAATGTATTGATCAACTCAAGTTTAAAATTCACTTTGGAATATTTTGTTAAGAATGTATGGGAAATTTTCAATAAAATATATCAAATAGTGTAAAATAGTTAAATTAAAATAATAATGTGAATATAATAGCTGATAGAATTAATTGTTTAAATACCCAACATATGATTGAATATCAATGATTGAACTATTTTTAATTACATTATATAAATACACTAGAAATTAAGACACATACATATCCACTGTAAAAAAACAAATGAACAAACAAACAAATATATATTATTATATGGTAATTGTGTATTATAATGTTGTTAAATACCGGAATTTGAGATAAAATTATGGTAAATCTAAACAGCTTATGAACAAAATGTTTCAAAAAGTTGTTTGTTTTAAATAACTTTTATTATATATCTCTTATAGTTTCTGAGATGGATCTGTCCATGGGACCAAGTGGGCGATTTTGCTCATTCACGGACTTTAATTCAAAAAAATTTTCAGCTTTAATTCAAAAAATTGGTAAACTGCAATTTGTGCACTCATTCGTATTTTGAAAAATCTTTAAAAATAGCAAATTTTTTCTATGCAAGCTTTAAAGACGGAATTTTTTATTATCGGTGTAAAATGAAATGATCAAGACAAACTGAAAAAATTTAGATTTTCTTTTGACCCCTCCTTGTTTGTGCCATCAAACAAGACGGGGTTTTTGGTTTATTTTTAAGTGAGTTCTATAGCTCACGGAGCTACTAGTATGTTGTAATCAAATAAGAAAGTTCACATATTTATGTTTTAATCAAAGCAAAATTGATGAGTGACGACGCAATGGTAACGGTACATGCACAATGAAACTATTTTTTGAAACTATATGGTTTTATTTCTTCAGAATGATATTTTGAAGATTAATAAAGAATAAAAGTTTTTCGACCAATTTCAGACAGTCGCATAAAAATAGAATATCAAAACGCCATTCATTAATCGAACATTAATAATTTTATTATAATTTAGAAGAAAGAATAATATAGAGTAGTGAATTTGAAACATACATTTAATTTTAGTAATATTTAATTTGTAATAGTTTTATGAATTATGACTATTAATATTTAAAATTAAGAGCGTAAATAATTTAGTACATGTGTTTTTGTGTTTATGAATATCCTAACCCTGTTTGCACCATGTTAGAGAATGAGGAACATGAAAACCCTTCCTTTCTTTTTTTATTAATTCATAAATTATACCCTTTTTACTAACATGTTTAATATCTATCCTATCCATGCGGTGTTATGATCAAACAGGATATTTTTTTTTTCCTATAATATTCGTAATGATTTCAATTCGTTACGAATATCTGTTAGAACGATCATTAGTAGCATCCTTGTATGCATTTAATAAACAAGATGTTTAACATATTATTTATTAAAATTATTATTAAATTAAGGGAAACTTATTTATCAAACAAAAAATATTACAAATTGCTGTTATATAATAAAATACACGAATGTCGTTCAAGTCCTAGGATGTGATTTATTCGAAATTTAGGAAATAAATAATTAGGCCTTTTTAATTCCGAATCACAAAAGACAATTAAAGGTAATATACTGATTTATCGTATCCATAAGCAAAAATAATTTCTTAACAAGGGAAGATAACAACTATAAACTCTTTAACTGTTTAGATGTTTGACATATGATTTAATTTCATTGTTTGGACTATTTTTTATTAGAATTTATTTATTTTTTAATTTTAAAGTAATGATCTGTCTTTAATAATTTTTGTTTCTGTACTTAATATATTAAAACAAACATATAGGACAATATATTATTCAATTTTATATTTGGAACATTTAAATAATTTTAGATCAGGCTTAAACTATAATCTACGCGTACATTTATGTAGTACTTATATTATGTATATTGCAAAAACTATTTGACAAGAATGGATGGTTGTGTATAAAATAAATTTTGGGGAAATTTTTATTATTGTGTATTATTGTTTATATTTGTTTGAATACAGCTAAATATTAATATTTAAAAACACCCATACTTAAATAAGTCAATCATTTTGACGGAAAGGTACTTTATACTTAAACCTTTCAATCAAAGTGAAATTACAAATCAAATGAACATTTTACAATATTGTTATGATTATATTATGTGTACATATTTTTGTTATATATTCATAGATCACAATAAGTAATATACAAGTATGTTATGGGTCGAATTTCGAGAAATTTTTGTATAATCCGATTTATAAGTAACAATAAAGTAGTTTTTACATTTTTTTTTTTTTTTTAATTTCTGGCTTCAGCTACTTTCAGCTATATAGCCATTAACCAAAGGGGATTATTATTATATTCTTTGTATACAACAACAGTACCAAATACGGCTAGGTGGTTACCCATCCAATTACAGATTGTGACTGCTGTTGTTTAACTATATAGATTGGTCTAAGCCTGTCATTACGTTACGTCAGTCCGGGGTCTAAGTTACAATTACAGTTAAAAAGTAATTTCAGTTAAGCAATAAATATTTGGATTAAAATGCTAGAAGGAAATAACAATCATCAATCAATACCTGTAATACTAATCCGAAGAGACAGATATGAACATACAATTTTCTCTCCAGTTAAATCCAGTTTTTTAATTGCTATAATATTTAAATTAGGTTTCTCGGCTACCAAAGAAATTTTTCTTTCTCTCTTAGCTATATTAACATTTGTCGGCGAGGTTGACTTCAGTGGCATTTCAACTATATAAGTCCATTTCCGGTAGTCTGGCGAATAATGCCTATTAAGATATGCACCATACTATAACCTATTGGTTTTCCAGCCCTATTTTCTAATCCGGCGTAAACTTTGTTATACGATTAGAAATTTTACTTTAATTAATATTTGAGAAAAACACATAAATATTACTAACGAATCAACAACAATTTTTATGTTAAATAAAAGTAACACAGAAAAAGTGATTTTAGCACACGTATTAACAAAGGTGGTTTATGAAGCAAATACCCGAAGAAGAAGTACCCACGGACGATTAACATAGGCACCATTCTCGCAATTCGCAGGGATTATAAGACAATTCTGTGACCTTGTGCCTGCCTTCAAATTTGGGTTACATGAGAGGCTAGGAAGGTCTTGCGCCTGAAAGTGCACTTCACGTACAAGGTAAGAGAAGTTTTTGGGCTTGTTTTTTCGGCAAAGTTTGAATACTGTTATAAACAAAATTTAAGATAATCTCGGAAAGGGTTTGAGGAAACATGACATTTACAATCTAATTTTATTCAACTAGTTATTTTAGATTATTAATAACGGGTCTTTATGGCGTTGTATTTAATAGCGTCTACAAAACGTTTAGCGTAACAAAACGAAATTTTAGGATGGAGTTTATTTTAGGCTAATAAAAATTCAGGCGATCATGCATGCGGTATAGAACATCCAAAATAATTCAGCTTTGTTTCCTGACAAAATTTTTATTTAAAAAAAAAAAAAGACTTTATTATCAAATTTTATGTTATAACAGTAGATATTATAGAGAATGAGAATGGGTCAACTGAATATGATCGTTTAATAATATTTGCAAACGTCAATAAGGCATAGAATTCATATCGGACAGTTAAATGAGTTCAATTTGACATTCATCCTTGAACGAATACCCAATACTTTATAGGGTGAAGTAGTGAAAAGATTTTACAACCATTCATTCATACACAATAAGTACTATTATTAGTATTTATTTATTATGTATATAGTACAATAAATACTAGCACAAATATTTATTAGTAAGCGTACTCCCACGTAATAACTAGACATTGATTTGTAGTAATAGCAATTTTTAGCCAAATTACAGGGTTATTATTTATATTGTAAATGTATACGTACCTTTAATACCACTGTTATTGAGAGGGTGGTTATCAATAGCAATTAAAAATTGTAGGTTAAAGTATTAATAATATTAATTAGTTCCAATGATGAAACTACAATACAATAAACACCTGCCAACGAGAGATGATTACAAATTGAAGGCAGTAGAAATTTATATCCTTCTGAATATTATGTAGTAGGGGAGACCGGAGCAACAATTAACAAAAATTTGATTTTTAATAGTATATGCATTATGCTACATAATGCTTTAATTATTTAGTTATCATGTTATTATCTTAAATCACACATAAATGAAACGATGTATTATATAGAACATATTTTCTCAAGGAAGTCGTATATTAATTCTTATCTCATGTTTGAGGCTAGAACTTACAGCACTGAGGCAAGTATTAACAGAAAGGGCAGCAAATGACATTATGTTTTGTATGCAACTTATACAAACAAAAATAAATATTTAACATTTTTTTTTATTCATTACAGCAAAATTAAATACTGACTTTAATAGAATCATTTTTTGTTTTTTAATTAAACAATACAAATCATAATATAATACAAACAAATAATAAAAATTCGTTGGTTTTTTCTAGATAATTGAGATTTTTTGGTTATTTTAATCTTAGGAACTATATTGGGTTAATCGAACTACAATTGAGACACGTGAATGATGTTATAGTACCTTTGATACACCCAGATTGAGCCTAGACTTTGCAATTGATACAATGAATCCAGTCATTCCCAGAAGTGTCTTCTTGATTATAAGAGACGCCGCAAATAATACAAAAATATTAATCTTTTTCAGAGTCACTGCTTTCATTTCAAATCTTTCTCTTCATCTTTTCTAGTTTTTCGTATTTATTCATATTTGCTTTAGAATAAACTTTACTTATCCATTTACCTTTTTCTTTATTCTTTTTGTCTCCTTTATACATATCTGCCATTTCCTCTATTTCAGTTCTTCAGTTTGATAATCTTATTCTAAAGCAGACTTTTCCGGAGTATCCGGGAAAATAGCGTGGTGGAGCTTTTGGCGTAAGTTTAATAGTTCAACCAAGAAATCAGTATATATCAGTATATTTTTTTCTGGATGCCTGATTGTTCAGCTACCGTTTCTTAAAATATTAGCGTTACAGCTTCTTTCTATATTTTTGATGGTCCAGCTAGCGTCTCTTTAGACATTTGTACAATCACTTTATGTTTTTCTTAATTTAATCATAGATCATTAATATTAACTTCAAACTCAGGCGGTTAAAAGATAAGTGCTTGGGTGTGAATGGTTAGATCTAGATGATCTGTGACAAATGAAGATTCAAAATCAGAATCTTAAAACACATTCCGGTATTCTGTTAATACTAGCCCCCACATCTGGGGAAGGCATTAAGATGTTTATACTAGCCCCGTCGATTTGTTAATTATAGCGCAAGAGGTACATTTTATTGTTTAAAAACGTAACATTATATCATGGTTTATAATTACGTTAGTTAAACAGCTTAGGAAAATTAAGCATTAATATGCTTCTAGGAAAACCAAATACATATCCATAATACAGTATATTTTAAGCATAAATCAAATAATTGTAAAGTTAAAAATGTTCGGTAGAAGAATAAAAATATCAACCAGCCCATAAACTTTCATGAAGTATGAACTGCAAATGCCCAGCTCTTGGCTATGCAGCATGTTGATGTCGGTGTGTCGAGGCAATGCTAAAGATGTAGTGTCTCCATTATTAGAGAAACTAGCTTGTTAGTATTGAAGAAAACTGAAAAAGTTGACGTTAAGGTGTTGATTAGACCACTTTAATCCAAAAGTGCGATTAATCAGACGATAAATCAATTTAGCTTGGTGAAACATTATGGGTCATAGCAGAGATTATATATTTCCGCACTACAGCGAAAATTTTCCTCGAAATATAGGTATACGGATAGACCTATACTTTTCTCAATCATAGCTAAATTTTAATTTTGCTCGTTAAATTCTAGCCATTAGATGAAAGTGTACATTTGACGATGTTCTCTTCTCCTAAAGTGCAAAAAGTAGATTGAAGTATTTAAAACCTTGCGATTTTTTATTTGACCGTTGGCATGCAGGTATTAATTACAATTTGTTTTGATGCTTGTGATTTTAGCTGTTGATTTTGCCTGCACTTTTCAGTCTTCACGATAGATATAATACGCTGTATTTAAGATATTGACCGTATAACTGTAATATCTAAGAAGTTTCTCACCCAAATATTTGATGTTAGGTTTTTACCCTGCATTTAACGTACCTTGGTTTCGAAAATACCCACTGACTTGTGTGTATTGGTTATGCAAATATGTTTAAAGCTTCCCTCGAAACGATAAAATCTAGATCAATCAAACTTACTTATATAGTACAATTATTGAGGCATAATAGCTTTGTAATCTCTGTAAGAAAGAGTAGCTCAACTTTTCCTTTTTCCAATTTTCACGATAATATTAGAATTATAACTTTGCTTTTAGAATGTAAATTTAATTCAAATCTTAAAGAAGCTATCCAAAAAGTAGCCAGAGAATCGAATTTCAGATATAAGTTTTCTAAATCTAAATCCCTACAGCCATCATAAAACATGAGTTGTCTAATAATTAAGAAGATTATGGCTACAAACAAGATTTCCAAGAGATAAAATAATTTTAATAGATCATCTTAATATTTGAAACATTTATTGGGAAATCTTAAATAAAGTTACATTCAAGACTATTTCGAAAATTTATCTCCCACTGAAGCTTCTGATTACTCACTATGGAAAGCTACAAAACGAAACAGCCACTACACCATGTGCCACCTTTACGTAAATCTGATGGTTCTTGGGTAAGAAGCTATATAGAAAATACAGATATTTAAAAGAAGTTTTTTCTAATTCACTATATGAGCGAAAAAAAAAGAGTTTATAATCAACGCAAGATTTATTTAAGTCGGTTAATAAAACTGGAATAATAAATTCATTTGAATGATTTCATTAAACTATTTGATTTTTAAAATTTTCTTCTTTATTTTTTTTATTAAAATTTGATACTCGATTGATATAGATATTGATATATTTATATTAAAACATACTTACATACATTCGCGTGTGTGGTCTCAGCTGTAACAAGTAATAATATAGTAATTCAAATCTACAGCTTCTGGTGTAGTCATGTGTGATATTAAATTGTTACATGATACACTAGGCTAACAGGGTCATTACATAGTCTTCATTATAAATATTACGTACACATTTGACATATCAAAGTATCTATCCACTACTGACTAAAAGGTACATTCATTCCCCTTTCTTATCTATCGTATGTGTTCGTTACATTACATTTATACAAGTTATTTATTTTTTTTTATATTTACCCTTATTATACATCATGTCACATTAATAACATCTCACCTGCGATGATCATTTCACTGTAAAATCATAAGGTATTTGTTATAGTCTGATAAAAAATACATTTAATTTTAGTAATATAGGGAAGTTTCGAGTTAGTTATCAATTAGTAGATTTTTACTTACCTTTGTATGAATTTAACAGTATTCGTCTCTAACCAAAAATAATCACTTTCTATGATGACTTTCTAATTGGATCGAATTTAATAATTTTCTCAAAAAAATGTATTAATTCAAACTACATCGTTGAGAACGACCAAATATGCTTGAATGAAAAAATCTACTGTTGATATACCAAGTGCTCGATTAGGCGACGTCTAACCGATGTGAAGAAGATCAATAAAACGATAATATATCGGATGCCTTCAAACATGGGCCTTGTATGCTTACAAGGTGATACTGAAAAAAGTGCATAGTTCGAGCTTTGATCTTTTTAAGCATCCGACATTCAAATGTAAAATTATTTAAGGATCTGATACATTAACAATTTTTGGTGTGTGAGTAGTTTTACCATTATATATCTAGAGGAAGATTTTTCAGAAATAGCGAAGATGTAATAAAAAAAATTTACTATTTTACCCATCAAAATGTGAAACTAGACTCAATACAACAAAATTCGAAAATTAAATTATAATTGATTAAAAAACGAATGAGTATATGCTCTCAAAGATTGTTTTACATCTCTTTCTTGCAAAAAAAGTTTTATTGGTGATTCTACGATAAGCGACCATTTTCTATCGCACAACAATGGTTTTGGAATTTTATGAAATTTATATAACATTGTTATTCACAATCAAAATTTGTGCATAATTACAGCATTTATATTCAATTTTGAAGGAAAGAATATATAAGTTCATATAAGTATTATGCTAGGTCCTAAATAAAATCAAAAGTGTTTATTTTACCCGAAATATATGAGTATACTGATTTCGTTTTAAAGTTTTTACTAATTTGCATGGTTTTTCTTAATGACTAATTACCAACCGTTGGTAGAGAAAAATATCATTGAGGTTTTATGTTTGCAATATACACTCGTTTCGTCTTTTAGGGCAGTACCGCACACCTAGATATAATGATATCTATTTTCATTTTACTTGACATAAATTTAATAAAATAGATAAGCCCTTTTTAAATTACCTTCTAATAAAGTACCTATTATAAGTTTTAATCATTAAACTATAAATAATATCTGTATTCATTAAAATTACAGGAGACAACAGAGAAAATAAGTAGAACTTTTCAATGCCTGATTTTTGTATATACGTACATTTTCTACCTTCAAAAAATTATTATTATGGACATTTTTAATATGTAGATATTATATTTAACGATATGAGGATTATCTTTAGAGTAGACTGGCAATTAACGAAGGATTATCGTTTATGTTATAACAATATATGCCACACACGTGGCTTAATAGATTTTGGCACGTGTACAATCATTATTTGAAAACTTTATTTGATCTTACTTTTAACATGTTATGAATATGAATTAATACAAAAAAAATATTCTATGAATATTGATTTCTAGTAGTAGATTTATACTTACCCTTTTAATAATAACTATATATATAAATAGACTTTAGCTTATTCTTTCTGCTTTTAAATTAGCGAAATTATTTTAAATGTCAAACAATTTTTTATAAGTTATCCTTATTTTAAATGATTTTTTATAATTTCTTGTTTTATGAATGAGTACTAATTTGTACAAAGAATACCTGTCACAATTTATAACCGAAAAAGATAGTTTTCGGTCATTATTCAAAAACATTAAAATATTATACTTATTTAGAAAATGTCAAAACGTATTTTCTGTTTTTGTTTATACAGCTAAAAAAGCATTTATTAAGTTTAGAGAGATTTACAAAACTTCCATGTTGAAATTTGCAAAACGACGATATATCTTTCATAATAAACTACATTTAGGGCCAGCACACACCGTAAGATTTACTGATCTGAAAATCTGATGTAACTCTTAGCATATATTAAACTCCGCACAAGATAAGAAGAATTCTACATAAGACATCAAACAATTTTGTCGTGTGCGTATAGCATCAGAATTTCTTATAAGAATATCATACGATGTTATCTGAAGTACATCACCTGTTAGTAAAAAAAGTAATTAATATATTTAAAATATTTGAAAGTTCATTGGTTCATTGTGGTTCGTTGTACGTATCCGATGATATCCGATGGTATCCGCTTGCTTAAGATTTTCGTCTGATGTATGATCAAATTTTATTATCAGCTTTTCTGATCAAAAAATCTTACCGTGTGTGCGCTAGCCCTAATTAGCTATCCGTGGCGCATCAGTCTACCCTTTCACGTACTATGCACGGTACAAATATGTCATAAGTTTATTTCCTGTTATATCTATAATAAAAACGATCTCTAAATATGCTACAATGCAATCAATATTCGTACCGTGCATAGTACATGGAAAGGACTTCTTAATCGATTACGCTACGCATATCTAAAATTTGTAATAAAACATTCACATTTTAGAAAATATTATTTGTTCCATTGTTTGCATGTAAATTGTATAGCAAATATCAAACAAAGATTATTGAATAATTGCAAAAAATGACCAAAACCAAAATTGTAATGTTGGGTAATATCTATAAGGGCAGATATGTATGTGGATGGAACATGTCTTGGACAATACTCATCTGGTCCCGATATGAATATCTTCCCTGAATATTAGGTACAGAGGGTGGATCTAATGATTGATTTTGGGTTTGTGAAGATAACCCGAGGAATTATGAATATAATACAAAATTAAAATTAATGAAAAGAGCAAATATTTTATAAAATAATACATGGACTGAAAAGTCCCGGGCATAACACATAGATGGTGCTAGTTTTATTGCAGTCACCTTTTTTCCAGTTAATACTAACCTTCAAAAGACTGTTAAAATTTCAAGATATTCTATTCATTAGTTTGTGAGTTATTGTGCTAAGAGTGACACTACTTTTGTTATTTTCAAAACAATGGATTAAAACCAATTTCGTGTTTTAATTTTACACTGCTTCTTGATGGGAAAAAATACCGTTCAAGCGAAGCAATGGCTTGAAAAGTGTTATGGAGACTCCGCTCCATCAGAAACAACACTAAAACGTTGGTTTGCTTACTTCAAACGTGGTCGTAGAGACACCGATGATGCAGAACACAGTGGACGTCCAAATGAGGCGGTAACACCAGAAAACATTTAAAAAAAACCACAAAATCGTTTTGAATGATCGAAAAGTGAAGTTGCGTGAGTTAGCTGACATCGTAAAGATATCAAAAGAACGTGTTGGCTTTATAATGCATGAGCATTTGACTATGAGAAAGCTCTGTTCAAAGTGGGTGCCGCGTTTGCTCACTGTTGACCAAAAAACGAGAACGTGTTGATAATTCTGAGCAGTGTTTGGCCATGTTTAAACGTAACAAACCGGAATTTTTTCGCCAGATTTGGATCCCAGCGACTACTGGCAGTTCGCAGGCCTGAAAAAATGCTCGCCGGTAAGAAATTTTGCACGAATGAAGAGGTTATCGCTGAAACTGCAGAGGCCTATTTTGAGGCAAAAGATAAGTCGTTCTACAAAAGTGGTATTAAAATGTTAGAGCGACGCTGGAATGATTGCGTTGCTCTTGATGGAAATTACGTTGATGAATAAAGCTAATTTTGAACCAAAAAAAACTGTGTTTGCTTTGTGATGCTCGGGACTTTTCAGACCATGTATTATAATTAACAAAATTATTATCAACTTATCATTTCATTTAAATAGTAAAATATATTCTGCTCATCGATTAAATAAAATAATAACTTGAATAAAATAATAACTTTCGATTAGTTTATTGCAATAAGTATTAAATTAATTTTTATAACATTAAATGTATATTTTACATATTTAAAAAATAACTTTAATTTGAAATTTCGCACTAATGGTTTAATTTACAGACATTAAAGCCCTAATAAGTAAATGTCAAATAAATGCTACAAATTTAAAATTAAGTAAAAATTATTAAAATTAAGTAAAAATATATCAAAAAAATAATTAATTATTAAACAGTTTAGATGTATTTACAAAATATGTATCAAAAATAAACATAAATTTGGTTAAAATTTAGTTAATTAAAAATAATAAGAAGATTTAGTAATTAATTGTAAATGCATATGACTTAGTTCTTGTATTATTAAGCCAAATAAAAATTTAAAATTTTCATATATAATATATATATATATATATATATATATATATATATATATATATATATATATATATATATTATATATATATATATATATATATATATATATATATATATATATATATATGAATAATTAGCCAATGGACATTATTAATACATATTCAAAAAAAAATTAATCAAGTTAACTTTAATGAAACATAAATGTGGTCAGAAGGACCTGAACAAAATTAGAACGATGTTATTGCTTCAAGAGCAGACAAAGTAAGTATGTATTATTTACTTATTACGTAATAATATTGTACGCGGTAATTTTTGAAAAGCAAAATATCACTACCATATACTCATAATTAAAAAATTTAGCACCTAATTTAGTTTTGCAGCACCCAAAATACACTTAGATTTGAACATAAAACAGCATAAAGAAAAATTTTAATAAAATTCTAAAGAAAGACTTCTAATTAAGACGTCTTAAGTAGAATATTGTCAACTTATACGTTAATTCTCTCACTATTGAATAAAATAAAATAATTCACATTCAATTAACACATCACAATAATTTTTTATTTTGCATATATCATATCGGATTATAAAAAATTTACATTTTTAAAAGTCGAAATTGAATAAGGGTTATTTTATTCAGATTAAATTAAATAAATACATTTGTTAACTGATATACTTAACGATATGCAAATCAAGCGTTAAATTATTGATTTATTAATAGAAAATTATAATTTCAATTCTTTTTTTTTTACAGTAAATTATTAACGCCTACTGCACCTGTTTTAGTTTACAGATTTAAAATACACAACCATTATAAATTTAAAATATGCATCAAGATCTGATTAAAAATTCATAATTAGGGTGTAAAATAATATATAAAATATTCTACAGAGAAAAAAGTTTCGATTCGTTTTGGTTTTATTGCAAAGTTTTAAATTAAATAGAGCGAGTGCAATTTGTTTAAACGTATGCTACAAGCGAATGTTGAAACTTACTCAAAATATATTAAAACTCAGAGTCATATTAATTTTAGGCTAAAGTTTGTAACGCCAGCAAATATTGAAGATACTTACAAAATTTTTGGTTTATGTGTTAGCTAACTCACTCAATTTGCCCACATTCGTATGTACATCTGTCCTTTACCACGATAACTCAAAAACGAAAAGATAATATGAGATGAAATCACGTAATTATAGATACCATTTCAGTCTTTCTAACCGCCCGTCAGTTTATCTATCCGCCATCAAGATTTTAAAAACGAAGACAACGAGAGCCCGTCAGTTTATCTGTCCGCCATAAAGATTTTAAAAACGAAGAAAACGAGACCTTTTAAATGAGTTTAAATTCTTGAATGAGCAGAATCGGTCACTTGGGTTCAATGAATTCATGACCTAGCCGTAAGACATAGAACAAAAATGCAAAAACAAAAGTTATTATTTTTTTTTTAAATCAAACAATTTTTGGTGAGTCATTTTTTCGTAAATAGTTGAGATTCACCACTATTTCAGACCAAATTTAGCTAATAAACACGGAACGAGCCACGAAGTAATGACACGGGAATTTATGATATTATATTATCAAAGTGTTATATATTTTCCCTCTTTTCATATAAAATACAAAAGTTGTATTTTATTGAACAAAAAATTAGCTTTCTCAATATTTTTGAATGGGTACTTACCAGAGATGTGCCGAATATCCGTTTATTTAAAAAAAATTATATATTTGAAAAATTTAATATTTCAATCCTTATTGTAGTAGTGAGCTAAGTGGTAATTCTTATAGCTGACTACCTGGTCACTAATTAGTAATTACTACACCGAATTTCAAATTTATTATTCAAATCAAGTAATACTGCTAAATGATATCACAAATCGCAATCTCATTTCCAAACATGAACAATCAAATTTTAAAGGAAATTCACAAAAATTATATTAATTGATTGGATTGTAAAGTTAAGATCCGTATCTGTATACGTATCCGCGAATCTGGACAATGATTATTCGTATTTGTATCCGAGGATCTCCATTTTTAACGATCCGGCACATCCCCGGTACTTACTATCCACAAATAAGACAAGTTTATTACTATAATTGTGCATTTGGCATGAACAATTTAACTATAAATTTCACTACATTTTTACTGACATAAGCCACCGTTAATTATAATATTTGATTTTGAATCTTTCCATAGTTTACGGATTTCTTCCGTTAGTATCTAAAGTATATAAATTTCAGGAACCAATTTCAATCCAAAAATTTTTATTAATATAAATATTAAAAATATATCTTTTATAATAAATATTTACAGCTTAAAAAAAATAAAAACATTTACATTGTTCACTGAATTTTATTTTTTTTAGCAGTACAGGGGAATGCATAAGTATAAAAATCTGTATAAATGTGAATACAAAATAAAATCGAATATTTAGTCGTTTATTGTATAAACATAATAAGGATATTCATGGGCATTCTTGGTATTGGTCTTGGTGTTGTATATTCTGTCTTGGTATTGGTCTTGCTCGAACACTTCGAGTCTTGGTATTGATTATCTGATCTGATACTTACGATTTTTATTAATTTTTGTATGCATTATAAAATAATAAAAGCTGCATGAGTGCAACGCTGTAGAGTCGTAATAGGTGTACTCTATTACTGTAACTTCCTGATTATAGAGACAATTAATTCGGTTTACTCAATGTGCTACTGACACGGAAGTGGTGTATGGAAGTGTTGATTTTTTTGTCCATAACTTAAAATTCTTAAAAAAAGCTAATACTTGGATTTTCAAAAACTACTACTCTTGCTTCTTTCTCCACTGACCACACCTACCCCAATTCAGAACACACACCCACGTCACACACAGAAGTTGCTACTAATAAATTGAATCATGCAAATGCATGATTCAATTCCGATAAATATCGGAAGTTCTTATTTTTACCTTAGGTTTGTCCATTTAGTCTTGGTCTTGCATAGTCGGTGTTGTTTGTTCAGTTTTGGACTTGGCCTTGATGTATAGACAATTTTGGCGTTGGTTTTGGTCAAAAAAAGACTGCAAAACCAAGATCAATTTTGGTTATAACTACTAAAATTATGCGGATATAAATAAATTAGATGACTTTATGAACATCCGTATCAAAATTATGTTGCGTCCATAAATATATCCAGACAAACTATAGCTACTACTATGAATACAAACGAATTTTGTGTTCGATTGTCAAATTCTTCAACTTCGATATTTTCAACAACTTTTATTGTATTAACACATTATATCAATTTTACGAAAGTATAAATGGTATTTGCACCTCAATAGATAAATATTTAGTATTATATTTTACTGAAACATAGTGAGAATTAAAAGCATTACACATTTCCTGGGGATCGAATCCGAAATCGCCCAATTACATAACACATGTATAAGTTTAACAATGTACCTTCATAGACTGACTGCATGTATATATGCTACGTATATAGTACAATAATTTTTACGTATGTTTTAAATAGGCACTTAATCGTAGTTCAAAAAATTCAGATTCGAACAACAAAATAATACAAAATTTATCCTTAAATGATCGATTTATAGTGCATTAAAATTCAAGTATGAGACTTTTCTGCGATTATTATCATAATGATAATAAATTCATAAGTATAACACAAATAAATCAATGATAAAATATAGTTTATTTGTCATTGTTTAATAATTTTTATTCGAATTTTTTTGTAAAAATCGTTTTCACGTGACCTAATATATTTTATCAATTAGATACAGTATCTATGTTATCAAACCAAAATTTGTTTTAACGAAAATGATCATAAATCGTTCATCAAAAGGCGCAGCAACAGGAAGACAAAATTTTTGTAATTGCTATATTTTGGTTGAATATTGTTCTTTATCTGTGTTCTTTATTTTTCTTTATCTTTACCTGTGAAAAACCTTTGTTTTTTATTAAATCCGGCCTAGAGCTTTCTATTCTTCCAAATAGTGGCGCCTGTTTTAAGTTTTCCCGTTATATCTCTGATTATTTCTATTAGATTTAAAAAAGAAAAAATAATTTTTTTGAAAAAATTCTCCACAAAATCATTTTGTAACATAACGACAAAAAATTAAAAAATTAGACCATTTTGAAAATTTGAATTTTCATTAATTATTTTTAACCTAACCTAAAAATCGCAAAATTTAAAAATTTGCTTTTGATCATTACATTTTACCTTAAATAGAAGGAAGGAATACTTTTTACCAAATTATTGTTGATACTTTTAATATTTATTATTATAAATATAAGTATTAGGTAAGTTTTTTTTAATTGGTACCTTTTGTGATGAATTATAATTGGCTACAAGTTGTTGTTTCGTCTCTAAAAGATGAAATTTATATGGAGTACCTAACTAGAATCGGAATTTTTTCACAATTTTTTAGCTATCGTTTTTACTATCAAATAACGATAATAAAACCATTATGTTATACAGTTGGAAAATTGAACAAAATTGGCAATCATTTCAAAACTTATTCTTACAAATTCCCAGTACTAACAACAGAAGTACGTAATATTTTACAAGAATCATACAAATTGTTTATAAATATTGAACTATATGAGTCCAATCAATAGGAATATTATTCAGTTGGATTTCAAATCTATATGAATTCATGAAACAATGGTTGTCAATGAATGTATCTACTTATGCACTCCCCTGTATTATATGTTATCTAATAAATTGTAATAAAAATGATTTAGTATAGAATAAAAAAGGGTTGTTTGGGGGAAGGCGTTCATCTGTTAAAAGGTATAATACAATCTAAATAGAGATCTATATGTTTTCTTTCACCCTATAATTGTGTTAAGTTGAAAAGTAAATAATTTAAGAACAGTTTTTTTTAGTTTGTATTTTAATAATAGATTATATTTCTTTTTTAAATTTATATAGATAAAAATTTTTATAGTAAATACCGTATTCAAATAGGCATTCTCCTATTCAAATAACCAAATTATTCAAAAATCAATATGCATATAGTAAAAGTAAGTACCTACATGAATGCAGTAGTATATCGATAATATTGAGTATTTAAATTAGATTTATTATTTGTTTGCTTTTCAACGAAAAAACTTAATTTGTTCACTAAAAAAACACAACGGTTGAATAATAAATTATATAGAGCAGAGGTGCAAAAATCGAGGAGGGCATTATGTCAATGGATTTGTGTTAAAAATATATATTTTTTTACGACACCCTCTCTCCCATTTCAATTGGACATAAAAAATACGTAAAAAATTAAAACCAAAAATTAACCCAGCAAGATTCCAACACTAAATATTTGAGCAATTTTCAGTTTTCGGTTCTCGATTTTTGAACACTCAAGTACCTTCAGTTTTTGCTCTCCTACTTATTTGTTAGAAAATAATTTGTTTTCATACCAAAAATCGAAATGAGAATTTTTTTTTTGTATTATTGTGAATTTATTTTTTATTGTTATGAAAAATAAGTAAAAGTTTTGAGCCATTGCTATGAAAAAATCGGCTTCGAAATTTAGATACACCATGGAACACCAAGAATTTAATTATTAGATTTATAAATTTAATTTTTCTGTTTTTTTGATGACTATGTTGCCATATTTTTTTCGGTTTCTTTCGATACTGTTTCTTAATGTTATAAGTAATGTTGTTGTTAGTGTTTTATTGTCTCTATTCATGTTTTTTTATAAATTATATATCCGTTTTTATCCGTCAGTTTTGATCAGTGGCTGATCTTGTACAACAAATTTGGTCTTTGTGTTTTTTTTTTGCCAATAAAATGGGTATTTTAAAAAAGTGCTTGTGATGGAATGACATTTATATATAGTATATAAAATATTTCATTAGGTGCAAAAATTCAGATTGATGTATACTCGTGGAATAAAATAATGCAAGGACCTGGATCTTCCAAACTTACTTAAAATTATAAAATATACTAATTTTTTCTGGTGTATTTTATTATTTTTTCAGTTTAAAATGAATGTTTTAGATAAATAGATAAAATTAATTCTGATAAACAACTAAACACAACATAACAACCGAATATTTAATGTTTTTAAATAGGTAAAAAAATGAAAATACTTTCACACATACCATTTATATATTTCAAACAATGAAAACTATAGACATTAGTCGTACATTTCCATTTAATTAAATTCTGTTTTAGTAAACGACTCAATCAGATAGATGTAGGTATAACACAATCAAATTTTAGCAAAATATTCAACAATTTCATCAAAAATACAAATATAATAAACGCCTCCTGTCATTTCGCAAACAAACTACTATGTGTGTTCATCAATCAAGTGAGATATGTAATCTTATTGTGTGAAAAATTATTAAAAAAGCACATTAAATCAGTTAACATTACAAAATAAATGATAAATTCGATTCGGATACTTTCAATATCAAAGGATTACACAAACATACACACTCACAACACGGTATGTTGTCCAACTCAGCAAAAAAAAAAAATGTTAATCGATCACAAGGGAGATTGTTTATTGATATACGCTTTTTTTTTCATTTTTGTAGTTGTTTAAATGTTTCCTGATAACTTTTTTAACGGGCGTTTAATTTAACAAAGTTGATTGTTATGATAAAATGTAATTATAATGGGGCATAAAAGTATGTGAATCATAGCAACGGGTGTTCGACGTTCTTTTCTTAAACGTTAGATACCTACAAAAATCATAATTTTGTTATGCCTGCTAAAAAAAATTTAAAAAATTGTTTTTCAATAAATAATATAATAATTTTTCCATAAAAAAAAAAAACATATTTATAACCATAGTTATTGAAAACCTAGTTTGAAAAATACATTTTAAAGTCGACGTATGTGACGACTTCATAGGATGCGATTCACATTATAATCACAAAATCCAATTTTTATTAAGACGTTAAAGTTTCTTATAAAAGTTTTTCCCAGCGGTTGTCGGCGACCTTGCTCACACGTCCGCTGAAGTGTGTTTTTAATTGATATGTTTTAGCTTTAGTCTTTAAGTTTAGTTATAAATTTCAATATAGTCAAACTTATTTAAAAAATATTATCCACAAAACTTTTTTATAAACACTAATCTATTAATTGATAGCAAAGCTACCAAATTACTCGGCAAGCTTATGCGTGAGCAAGCTACATAGAAAATATGACGGGCTAATTGGGCATAATAACTTATGGTGCTTATTTTTTTGAATATAATTGATTTCAATACAAATAGAAACAATTGGAACTAAATTTGTTATTTGCATACAAATAATAAATTATAACTATTTAAAGTCTTTATTGTTCTAAAATTTTGTGTATCAAAATTAATGACATTTACATGATCAAGATTCCGACAAACCTGCAAAGCGGCAACCATTTTTTTTTTTAATATTTACGAAACACATGTTTATTTTTATTGACAGGAATATTCCTGCGAATTTTTGAATTAATACATTTGTCTTAATTTATAATTTATCCACACAAATTTGGAATCCCGATTGCACCTCTTTAGAATTTTCAAAAATCTTATCTTAGCGGATGCCTAAGCCATCTGTTTCTAAACTATCTGTTTGTCTAACAATAACCTAGTCCATTTAGCGGAACTACTTGTGTGTCAAACTTCAATCCAATGCATTCAGCGATTTGAGCTATGCGTTGATTAGCCATTAAAAACCCCATTTCACCTTCTTAGTAGTTCAATTATTATTCTTTCTTAGTGGATACCCACATGATCAAAGCTATCTGTTTATCTGTGTACCAAATTCCATTCAATACATTCAGCAGTTTGAATTATGTATTGATAGATCAATCAGTCATGCTTTTTGTCTTGTATATAGATTATTTTATATTGTATAAATTTGTAAATCATAATTCCTTTATAAACTATAAACTTTAAATTATTATTCTGAGTAAAGAACTCAAAATTTAATATCGCAATTGATGGTCACAATCATTCTAAACAATAAATTTAGAATTTAACTTGTGGTTTGAAAAATTAGCTACTCAAAAATGAGGTGATTGTGAATGCAAATTATTTTAAAATGGGCTTTGACATCATAAAAATCAATTAATGCATTTCTATCATACAATGTTCGAATATTATTTTACCTATTCCTATCAGCTAATTAATTTACTATCAATAATTGTCAATATTGTCAATAATTAACACTGATTTTATTTAATTTAAAATTAATGAAATATAAACACTCCAAAAAGCAATCCCTTTTCAATAATAGTAGACACTGATTTATTTTTGATTTATATTTTTAAATTATTTTAAATTTAAATCTAATCAGATTAAAACCGATTAGCGATAGTTTTTCAAACTTTTATGATTATAATAGGATAGTTAATTGTTTAGAATTAAATTCATATAATGTTTTACAAAATTTTCATACATAGAGTTTTCATATTTAATAGATTTAATAAACTTATAGCGATATAAACTTTAACAAAGCATTAAAATTATAACAAATATCAAAAATATTCATAAATGAAATTTTATTTCAATTTTAGCTAATTAACACATACAATTACGATACATTTATTATTATTATATATGTATTTATAACTGTATAGGCTGGATAATTAGTGATATCGAGTATCTAATATATATGTTGTATGTGAATATTGTATTGTTATTAAATTTACATATTACGTATCCTCAATTTGCGCTTAATCGAACCCTGAGAAATGAGAGAAATTTTACATCTAATATTTGATAGATACATACTTACATTAGACACACTGATATGTGAGAAACTAAATAATAGCTAATTTTAACAAGTTAAACGATATGTATTATTCGATATATAATTCAGAGGTTTGATTAGATAAGATTTTTGACAAAACAGTTTTTAATGAATATCATTTAAATTATAGTTTATGACTAAGGAGTACCTAACTAAACTACTGTTACAATTTAAATTAATCACCTATTCAAAGCTACCAGGTGCTATTTCTAATCTCTATCATGAAATATTTGAAGAAGTTACATATTTAAAGATATAATCAACATTAGAAATTTCCATAAGTCTTAAATTATTGTTATAATATGAGGAATGTGCAATTTAAATTAAATTTTCAATTATTATATTAATAGATAAATTTGGTATATTCATAAATTTTATTAAAATCATTTTTTTAAAATTCAATTTTCTATATGTTATTTCAATGGCTTTTGAGTTATCATCTTTCATCGTATGTTTTTTTATCTCTATATACCTACGTAGTTATGTATATATAACTAATGTTTTATAATTAAAAATTTTATAATATATTTGCAAGGGATAAATAATTGGTATCATTGAAATTTTACACTTAATGATCATGCAAGTAAATGTCTTAAGTAATGTTCATCTAAAAACATGTATGTTTCATTATAAACAAGTACTATTATGATATTTTTATAATTATTAATGAGAACTCTAGGATTTTTCGAATAAATTTCGATTTTTTGCCCCAATTTCCTATATCAAATTATTTTGTATTTTTATAAATACGTATTTCGACTACAAAGTAGTCATCATCAGTATGAATTAGCTATAGTTGTAATGATTCTCTGAGGAGGTGTAACTCGTTGCTAATTTCGTTGCTAATCGACTTTGTGGTCGAAATACCTACTTATAAAAATAAAAAATAATTAGATTTAGGAAATTGGGGCAAAAAATCGATATTTACATTATGATAGTATAAAATTAATGTCGGATTATTGGGTAAAAAAGTTTTCGTCAAAAGGCTTCCACCTAGAAATTGGGCATCCTAAAATCCACAAATTTATCCAAACCGTCGGTAAATTCTTTTCCCAATCATCTGAAATGATCCTAAAGATCTCCTTCCAGTAGATCAAGGGCCTGGGTCATTAATGGCACTAGCAAATACTGATGACAAAGAAATTTTGGTTCAAGTGATCTTTACCATCAACTAATTCTTCCAATTTTGTGGTGTATTTAAAAAATAAGTTTATGCTCATGTATGAGCCAAATCAGTTCATTGGGTCCAATGAATGCATGATCCAACTTTTGAACCATTAAATAAGCAACATCCAAAGACAAACAAATGTTTGTTTTTTCAGAGCAAACAACTTTTGTTTGATGATTTTATTTTTTCGTATACTGTTGAAATTTGCGACAAATTCAGCTCAAATTCAGCTAATAAAAAATCGCTGTCCGCCCGCCCTCTTGTCCATCACCAAATAACTCATAACCGCAAAAAGACATAGCGATTTTAAATTTTCTGGGCGTATTTTAGATACCTTAAAAGTGATATTAAGATCGGGGATCCATAGTCAAATTGGTAAATTAGGTCTACTGGATCTGTGGTCTAACTCATAAGCCGTAAGAGATTGAAATAAAAAAATAAAAACTTTTTTTTTTAACATTTTTTCGTAAACTGCTAAGAATTTTTGATATTCACCACAATTTAAACTTAAATTCAGCGAAATTACACATATCGTAGTTATTAATTTACCTAATGGTAGATGATAGTATGAACTTTAAGCGTTTATACAGCTAAGTCTGTATAAAAACCAATTTTTATAATATTACATGTCTAATAAGCTCTATATATCTGTAATTATTTCATATCAAATGAATTTTTTAACGCTAATATTAAAACAATTAACACTGTTAGTTGTTATCTTAACTTGTTTATTTCGCTATAATTATTATAAATAAAAAGTTTAAACTTTACACTGTATTTGAATCAAAAACAATTTTATACTTTTAATTTATCTAATCATATTAAATTCAATTATTAATAATTGATTTTGACGTAAATGATTAGGTTTTTATTAATCGATCATATATTAAATATAAAAATAAACAACATGTTTATTAATTCTTCAGTTTGTTAAAGAAAGTTAATTAATTTTTTGTGTGTGAATAGATAGCAAATTAAAAATTTGGTAAGTTAAGTTAATAAGTATTGTTTCTTAAATTAATATTATAGACAAGTCTAATATAGTGGAGGTTACGTATTCTTTCAAGCGTCTTTTTATCGGATGATATTTATTTTCTTATCAAATTTTACAACTAACGAAAGTATCACCAATCGGTTGCCTAAAAATCTATGTTCATTGTGGGGGCTATGTTTAATGTAACCAATATACCAAACGGGAGAACTATCATATTTGAAAAATAGTTTTTTTTATTTTATAGATTATTTATAAAGAAAGGCTATAAACTATACCTAAGAACACACTACGACGGTTAGGTGCCGGCCGAGCTTTGGTACTTTTTGTAAAGAAATTAAAAGATCAAAACAAGGATTATTTCATTGCGAACACGGACGTATAAGGCTGTTCGCGACAACTTGTTCATAAATAAAGGTCGTGAATAGTCCACCTGAATTGGGAATAGTCCAAAAATGGGTCAAATTTCGATAACATTTAAACGACATGGGGGAAAAGGTAGCTTTTAGGATTCTTAATAAATGCACCACAATGCGGAAAATAAATAAAAACTGTTTTCTGGAAATATGAGCAGTTTTGATTTTTTAATTTTCCGAGGAAACAGTGCACTAAATTTCCAAAAATGTCGATTTTAAAGGCACTTAATTGGCGATACAAATCGATCGAGAATAACTTTTTCTATAAAAAGTTTACCAAGATCAAATTCGGAAAGTACACGTTTACTTGGAATATTAAATAAATCGAAAATTGTCCATATTTCCAAAAACATCTTTTTTAATTTTGCACATAACGTGACTATGTTTTCCACCACGTCGTTTAGCTGCAGTTGAATTTAGGAGGAGTATATCACAATCTTCATTTATGAGCAGCCCTATATCACCGTGTTCGCAATGAAATAATCGTTTTTCGATATTTATTTTAGTTTTGTCAACTTCCTTGACAAAAGCTACTATTAGTACCGTATAGAAAAGTTCCAAAACCAAATAATTTTTATAGGCATAAGCCAATGGATCTTACCTATTTTTGGGTATAACAAAAGGTCATCGAATGAAATTTGTTCGTATATGTTTGAGTGCAAAAGACGTAAGGCTTTGTAAAATTTTATAATCCAGAATGGTATATTTTATATATATTTCAAAAGTCATTAGCTATAAAATATTTTATAAAAGCTTTAAAAACATTCTGACTAAAATCTTGTGGTTTCAATGAGAATCCATTAACCCAAAAAACAGTTCCGTACTAATATTTTGTCTAGTATTACTTCCCAAATTATTTTGAATGCATGCAAATTTTATCCTACTACAGTAGATATCTAAGAACAATATTTTCGAAAAATTGGCTAACAATGATTTTGGGACGGAATAGAATACACTCGAAATAAACATAATACAAATTAATAATTTTCAACATATTCGGTAATAACATTTTGTTATATAAATAAAATTCCAATGTATCTAAACAAAGTCTGTTTTTTTGTAAATGTTCAATTTCTCAATGTTTTGAAGTTTTATAATTAATTGATAGCTATAAAAACTATCGATCAAATCACCTTTCAAAAATAAAAAAAATAATCCAAAATTGGTTCATCGATTTAGGAGTAAACACCTCAATAATGTAACTCGAGTGATGTATGAATTAATAATTGTAATTGTTTATCTTCTTTTCAGAATATGTTTATTATTAAGTTGTTTTTAATTCTATTAATAACACACTTATCAAGAGCCAGTCGTGTTGGATGTACCTTAGAGAATCAAGAAATTATATGCGATCAAGCCACATACGCAGAAGTACAATACATCACCAAGGAATCATATAATGAAGGATACAATAAACTAACAATAAGGAACAGTTTATTAACAAAAATTGATACGAATTTGTTTCATAAAAATTGCTATGAGCGTTTGCAACAATTACAAATATTGAATACACCAGTAACAAAAATTACTAGTACAGCATTTAAAGAATTGATAAATTTAAACAAAATTACAATTGACAATATTAATATTAAAACTATTAAATCAAATACATTTTCCAGTTTACCATTATTAAAAAATGTAATTATAATAAATAATAAAAAATTAAGTTCAATATCAAAAAAATCATTTAATAATTTAGTAAAATTGAACAGTGTACAAATTGATAATAATTCAAAATTAAAAGAAATTGCACAATGGTTTACATTAGTACCAAAAATTGAAAAAATATCAATTCAAAATTGTGCTATCAAATCATTAACAAAAACTGGATTTAATGAGTTAACAAATTTGACTGAATTAAATTTAAGTCAAAATCGACTTACATCAATTGCCACCAAACGTTTTGATCCATTAATAAGTTTAAAAAAATTGAATTTGGAATCAAATAGCATAGCTAAAATATCTGATAATGCTTTTATTCAATTAAATAAATTGCAATCATTAAATTTGGGGTATAATGAATTAAATAAATTATCAGATCAAGTATTTACAGGATTAAATAAGCTTGTTGATTTATCATTAATTAAAAATTTAATTAAAAATTTAAATTATCAAAGTTTTGTATTAGAAAATTTGAAAACGTTAATTTTAGAAGAAAATTACATATCAGAGTTGGATGTATCTCAATTACTTCAAAATGCACCACAATTAAAAACATTAAATATTCATAAGAATTTATTTTCATGTGACGATTTAATAGTGATTGTAGATCAATTGGATGCGAAAGAAATTAGTTATAATGGCACAATGAATTTAGAACCCCGTATTGTAGATCACATAAATGGTGTTGTATGTTACGTCAATTAATTTATAATAAATATATATATTTTATTTAAATTTTGAAATCGTTTTCGTTTTTAACCTCTCTGTATTATGATGATCTATTATAATTATCAGTGTGAAACAAATATTGAGCTTTTTGGTTCTTAAATAATATCAGTGGTTGATATCACTAGACTATTTCCTTTTGTTTCAGTTGACTATTTCCTTCATTTTTTAGTCAAAAACGAAAATAGAGAAATAAAAATTCAATAGCGAAAGTTTTTTGAAGAATTCTTTTAGATTTTATTTTTGGCGAAAAGCCACAAAAATTTTCGAACTACCCAGTTTATTTCTAATGAAGCTAGGAAGATGCAGTTTTTTCCATACGATTTTAATTGAAAAAAGGGAAGTAGATAATGTGTAATGTTTTTCTTCCTCCGTTTGAAAAAAAACATCCTGAAATACCAATTTTGTTAGTAATATTTTCCAAGTTGAAATTCAATGTGTAGTTATTTTCGTATTTTTAGTACTTTGGACATCTGTGCAATCCCTCCAAATTGGGCTATGGGGTTACAATTAGTATGTAAATTATGCTTAGTTTCAAGAAAGAACCTTTAAGGAATATTAAGCCCTTTTTCTCCTCTTTTTACAAACGATATGTCATTTTGTAACTTTGTGCATCTGGACAGTCCTTCCAAATGGAGTTAAAGGGTTATATGTAGATTAAGCTAAATTTGTATCTAGATTGAGCCAGTGTCAAAGAAGTTCTTTTTAGATCCCAGCCCCTTCTCCTCTTTTTACGAACAAAACAACATTTCTTAGCTTGGCGTATGTATACAGTCGCTCCAAATTGAGCTCGAGGATTTAAATTTTTTATGTAGATTAAATTAGTGCAAGAATGTGTCCTTGAATAGGAGGTGGAATCAATTTTCTAGCCGAAAACGAAACATCACTTTGACAGATTTTGAAGTTAACACACTCTCACAGTCCCTCCAAATTGAGCCAGAGAGTATATCTGTAGACAAAGTTAGTGTTAAGTAAGTGCCTTTTGTTAGAGTCAACCTCTCAGCCGCCGATATATCATATTTTTCTGTATTCAGGATTTTACAGATTCCTGAACGACGCACAAAATTAATCACTACATTTACAACAAAAAATTTACCACAAAGTTGAAAATAAAATTATTAATAAATAAACATTGGCTTTTATACTGTCTCAAAAAGTTGTATCAAAATTCAGTGAAATTTTTCAATTTACTTTTCCATTAACGAGTTCATTCTATAACAACTTAGTAGTTATGACATTTTTTGCCAAAACATTTCAGAATACGTTCACAAATTTGTGGATTTGGTCGAGCACATCAAATTCTCGTGTGAATAAATTAAAGTGTAAATTTCAGTGTTAGAAAGTTGCAAAATAAAACTTCACCAGAACATCCTCGAGTGGGGTCGAATTTCTTTTTTATTTTGAAGTAAATATTTCAAAGATAAACGAAAAAATATATTATCATTATTTGAGGGTGACATGAGGGGGTGAGAAGGGTAAGAAGCATCATAGTTTCCCCTGACATTAAATATATTAAACCAAATAAAAAGTAAATTATTTTAGGTAGCCTTGTCATATAGTTTTGTAAATTGTGAGATCATATTTGTGATATTCAGATTAAAATCATGTGAAATGGATCTTTATATATTAAAAATTTACATTATTATTCAGGTGTTTGTAAATTAATATGCTTATTTTTAAACAGATATACCTGTTTGTCAATAAGATCAATAATATATATGAAAAGAACTGGATTTTAATTATCTCATGTTATTTATTTGTCGGATTTATAGACTAGATATATTCGGATTTTTAGACGGAAGTTTTACTTTAGTTTTGATTTTCTAATCCTACATATTTTTTGGATCACTGAACACGAATTTGTAGTTTAAGGCCAAAAATTTTACCTGAAACATTGTTTATTAGGCACTATTTCAGCAAATTTAGACACTACTTTCAATTTTTGGTCTTTAACTACATCCCATTCTATACAAAATTAAAGTAGACAAAATTTCCTACATGTCTCATTGATAATGTATTTTGGAAGAATATCCGTTTCGCCGTTATATACTAGATTGGATATCTTAGAAAAAAAATTTTCAGAGTTCAGAGAAAAGTTTTGCAATAGTTTTTATTTTGTAACTCTTAAAATTACATGCAAAATAGTAAGACCAAGCATAGAAAAAGTAATGATAATAAAATTAAAAAAATTTACATCATTTATGAAAGTTTTATTGTTCTAAAAAGTTAACACAATTCGAATTTATTTATAAATAATTTTGTTGATAAAAATGAAAAATATATTATTTGTTTTTAAATTCGCAGAAACATATAAACAACTCCCAATAAAAATAACAATACTACATTCCTGCCTATCTTATTCATATAAAAAATATACTAAATTGTTTTCTGTCTAATATACGTTGCTGTCAAATTTACGTAACATATATTAGAGTATAAAGTCTAATAAAAAAAAATTATACAGTGTATAGTAAAAAATTTATGTAGAGAAGAAAAGGAACAATGTCATAATTTTGTTCATGGTAGAGAGCTTTAATTTGTGGTATTCCATTATATTAATAATGTTGTGTGAATAAATAAATTCATACAATTTAATTTTTTGCTAAACCACTTTATTAATAATTTATATTATTTCGCGACATATGTTTCGGATATTACTCCATATTCAAATCATAATTTTGTCATAAGAAAGTACTCGTACCTATACATAAAATCTTAAATTTAATTACAACATATAAATAAGACGCCCTCTTTTTATTTTATTCGTTGGTGTCGTCTAAATATTTTATATTGTGTTGTATTATAATATACACCTTTGTAATTTTATATACCTATGATTACTTCATGAATCAAATTTCAAATGAATTTTTTTAACACAAAATCTATAGGTAATTCCAAATATACAGAATGTCAATTGTCATGTGGGCATTTACTCGTTAATTACTTGTTAATTAACGAAGATAACAATCTGCTAAACAGATTAACTTCAAAATTGTTAACGCTGTCGATTACTTCAAATTACTAACTGTATTCCATTACATTGGTTGTTTGTTGACATGTCGACATTTTTCCTGTGTTCGTCATACAGTGTATAAGTAATCCTTGCAGTGACTGTGACAGTAAAAACAATAATAACTCATCATAAGATCATTTATTTGGATTAGGTATAAGTATTTGGAATAAGCAAGTATGTAAGTGATTAAAATTTCTTGGAGATATATTATCATGAAGCATATTTTGGGGCTCGTTGCTACAGCAATATTCAAACTGCAAAACTTGGTACATTTTTGTACTTTTGGCCAGCTGACCACAGCATTTCAACCAAAGCTTCGACCACCGTGACTGAATAAAAAAAATGAAAAGCGTTAATAACAATTGAAGCCGCACTATTATTTTTGTTTAGTACTTGTAATCTGAGGAAAATAAATTTATCGTGTATTCTATAATAGACAAAACCCAGAATTTTATGAAAGACTTCAGCTGGGCTCCAAGTCAAATAATCATTTACAGATGCTGACATTTCATCATTTTTTAAGTAAATCCTTTTTATTAAATATTTTTACTAAGCACAATGCTGCTTGCTATTCCAATTGCAGTACTTACTTAAACGCTTATCTAATTGTAATTTAATTTTATTTTTCCAAACGTTAAATATGAAAGCTGTATAATAACTAAAATATAAATTTAATCTAGCTACAAAAATCAACTCATTCCATACCAAACTTCAACTGCATTCACGTATATATGATACGACATGATCTCTAACGAAAATATTGAGACTGTTTTCTACATTAGTAAATATTGAGACTGTTTAACAGACAGAAACCTAGTTAATGCACAGTATGGCAATCAAGCTAACTGGCTAACTGTGCTACTATAGCTTATTGGTTCTATTTTAGGCATATTACCTACGTATATCGAATAAATTATTTTTACAAGCCGTCTATGCAATCAAAAACTTAATCAGTGTTAGCAAATATTTAGTCATTAATTTTCTAAAAATATTGTTAATTCTGTAAGATGAAAGTTAATCTTTCCGTAGACTGGTGGACTAATGAATAGTGACATAAAATTGGAATATCGGAACACTGTTACTTAGGCATCCTGTATACTTATAGAGAAATAAAAAAAAAATAATTTGCACCAATTCGATTTTTTTATTGTATAAAGTAGGATATACTTTTTATTGTGTTTTATAAAAATATAAGGCTTATTTGATAATAATAACATCATAATATTCTGTTGACATATATTTTAAATTTAAACTACAATAAAAATCACATGATACTTGATCCGTATAGGATTATTATTTCAGGACTAAAAAATATATAAATATTTAGTAAATGCCTATTTATGTTCGTCCTTTGAAATATTGCTCTTTTGTCAACTATAAAAAAACATATGTGATGTAAATATAACATCAACAATATAAACACAATGTTTTAAACTTAAGTTTTAACTAAATCAAATATACTCATAAATATATCGATTATCCATAAGCCTTATAAAAATTTATAATTCTAAAATTTAGACAAATTGGTTAACCCGTCGTCATAAGAGTGCAAATTTGTTACAAGAATGACGGGGTTGAGCCACCATATCCCATTCATTCAAAAACAGGTATTTCATTATATTTTTGAAAAAATTGAATATTTAAAAAAAATATAATCTATGTAAAGTTAGCCCTCCAATGATCGAATTTTTTAAATTTAGAAATTTTTTACATGAATTATTTTTCTAATTTTTTTCGGCTTGCACATTCACCGTTTTGGAGAAATTCCGAAAAATATATATCTAATTCCAGCCCCTCAACCCCCATTGGTCAAGTTTTGGAAATTTTTTACATGAATCATTTGTACATCCTTTATTTTCGGTTGAAAAAGCACCAATTTTACGGAACGAAAAGAAAAGAATTACCATCCCATTGGTCGAATTTTTGAATTTTTTATACATGACGTCATTTGTACACCCTTAATTTTCGTTAAAAGAAAAATTTTTTTTAAACTGAAATCATAGAGAGTTCATATAAGAAAGTTTTCTAAGCAATAAAAATTCATTGAAAATTTTATACAACGTAAGCCAAGTACTCAAAAAAAAAAATTTAGGGAATGATGAAATATAACTTTTTAAAAAGTTAGAGCAGTTTTTGTTAAGAAATTTAATAATTTTTTCAAGCAAATATCCCTATAAGTTTTAAATGGAGCAAAAAATTGTTATCAATTTTTTTTTTTTTTTTTTGAGGACTCGAGTCATCTCTGGTAATTGTCCCTTAAATTTTTATTGAAAATTCTTTAAAAAAATTTTCAATTTTTGCATCTAGGGTATGTCTAAGTCATCCTTGTTTAAAACTCTTTATTTACATTGTTAACATAAAATTTCAGTCTTTATACGATGATATAGGTTTGACGGGCCTTGGGTCTTAGCCCATAAGTTGTTTAATTTACCGCTAATATATTACAAAACTGAAATTGATTGAATTAATAGAATAAAAACAAAAAAACTTATTAAAATCGTTTTTTTTTATTATTTATAATTGTTATTACAAATTGTACAAAGCAAATTATTCATTTTTATTTTACATAAGAAATATTTTTTTGTAAGCATACATAATAATGGACTAAGAGCCAAGGTCCGCCAGACCTACATCATTAAGATTGAATTTTTTCTATGCGTTCTCAAAAATGTATTGAACAATAAACGGGAGTTGTAAATTTCGACATCCACTGCCTTTCGGAGGGAAAGAAATTGCAGCCTTTTTACTAAAACGTAGATCTGGTGTTCCTTCGATCTTAGTCCACAATGATTAACACAATTGAATATCTTACTATCTTTCAGTAAAAACATTTTTCATACGTAAATATATTCCAAGTCTTAATTTTTCAAATCTGAATCAACATTAATAATTTTCACATAGATTACAAACATTTATCCTGAAATTTGGTGTATTGAATGAAATAAAACCTGTATGAACTGGTTTACATTTTTTAGGAAGTTCCCACGTTGTTTTGAAAGGTATATGACCAAACACAATCTATTGCCTTAAAAAGAATAAGATCCAAAGAAGAGACATTCTCAATAAACACAATCTCTATAATGAAATCTCTAATTATGAAATTTAGCATGCACAATATGACAATGAAAACGGAAAGCTTGTCAAAGAGTTTTTCTCGAAACACAAAATTGATATATATCATCACATGCAAATGAATTAAATAAGCTATACAAAAGATTTTATATTAAATGATTTTATTTACAAATTGTATAATACATGTAGGTATTTGATATGAGAGTGTTTAAAGCAAGTTTAAGACAATATAAAGATCTGAATATTAAATATATTATTAATCACTTATACTCGTATAGTATACGTATCAAATAATTTCTCGATTTTTGTGTAAATCATTCCTAAAAATTGAAATTTTTACAGGAAATGTTCACTAAACGCATATATTTCAAAGGACTATAAAAAACTTTTTTTTTAAATTGGATTTACATAAATCAATTCTTGTATATTACGTTCGAAAATATCAGAAATTTCATAAAAATGACGAGTAAATACTATTTAAATACAACTGTTTGATGTGGTCCAGATCTCTTTTATACGAAAACATAATCACACATGATTTTAGCATGATGGGATAGAACTATCCGGTCAACCCTTTTTTTTTTAATTTCTTACTCATTTGGACTCATGATTCGTCTATATGAAATATATCAATGTTTTTTACACAAACAAAATAAAATCAAAAGTATGATTAATTAAGCTTAAATATCCATTACTTGAAAAGAACTAATTAAAATGGCACTTTTTTAAAAACTGAAAATAAAATTTTGAAAAATAAAACGGCAAGAATATTGATTTAAAAAAAGCATAGAAAATGCGAAGAATGTATTCTATTTGTGATTTCATAAAATGACTAAATAAAAATGTAATTGTGTTTATTTGCCAATTTAAAAATAAAATTATTTCTTACTAAATTTTATGAATTGGAAAAGGCACAATTTTCTTTAATAGTTATTACTATTACATAGTATACAAAATATGTGTTTCATTATACAAATTATTCTTGTCTAGTGTATATTATGATATTTTTTGTAAAAATCTACAATATCTAATGATTATTACAATATTCTATACACAATAACCGTTTATTCTAATAAAAATTATGTAACTAACTTAAAGTTTAGTAGTTTAATATTCTAAGTATACAAAAATTTTCATTTTTTTATAATAAAAAATGACAGTTATAATAGGGTATTTTTCATTTTGTTTGGGTTGTATCAAGATGGTTACTCTTATTTACATTGTTTTGTATTAATAAAATTTCAAATATTTGAATCCTTGCATACTAGACTATGAGCTCGTGGAAGATTTGAATATAAAATTTAACATAAAACAGGTTCTTTATCTTTTTTAGCTATTATTAAAATTAATGGAGCTAGTAGATTGTCTAAAAGTTTTCACACATTCACACATAGAATGTTTGTGAATATGTGATGTGAATATATGTGCGTAGAAACTTCTAGACATTCAAGAGAAAACAGAATTTTATTTTTTAGGTTGGAAGCTATAAACTAGCGAAGTAACTTCGTCAGCATGCATACTTGTTCTTTTTTGTTTGTCAAAATTTTCGTTTTCCTTGTCTTGCACATTACTTGAATTTATGGTTAATATTCTATCTTTTTAAATAGCTAAAATTTATTTTAAAAAAATACCAAGTTAAACCTCAAATTATTATAATTTAAGATTTTACTTTGAAATGTATACAAGTCATTTTTTAATAGCAATAATTTCATATTAAAAATTAAATTTGTGGTTATGTTTATCAGTGAGCACGGACATGCATCAGAATAATTTTTATATAATATTAATGCTATTAAAAATGTTTTTTTATCACTTCAAAATTAAAATTTTAAATGCTAATGTGTTTACCTTACACGTAATATTTTTTTAAATAAAATTTACTTGTATAAAAATTTTAAATAATAAGCATACAATAAAATTATGTTCAAGGCAATGACAACGGAAATTTTGACAGATAGAAAAGAACAGGTATACAAGAGACGAAACACTTCTTCTGTCTATTACGTTATTGAGGCTCTACTGTATATAATAATACATATTATTATATAACACTCAATTTTCTTATTTTACTTTTCTTAAATTTTAGTTGCATATTGAATTTAATATAAATAAATTATAAATATAATTTTTTTTTTATTCACAATGTATCAAAATCAAACTGGATAACGAAATTTTAGCGATGATTAGCGTAAATATTTGAAATTATTAATAAAAACATATTTTTACCATCAAAACACGAATACCAAGATTTTTCTACTTCATAATTAATTGTATGTATCAATTTATTTTATTATGATAGCAAATACTCTATTTACAAATATATTTTGAAAATACGTTTACATAATAATGAACTAATTTATGTATACAGAGCAAAGGAGAGAATTGTATTCATGCATTGTATGCAAGATAAATCACAAATATAATATTCAGACCAAAGGATAATTCTAACTATTTGATTAAATGATAGCCGATGTTGACATATATCTTAAAGGATACTCTAAATAGTTAATATAGGTAAGTAATAAGAAAAATGTAATTTGTAAACCTTTAATTATCTAACATTATTTACAAAAAAACGTGGAACTGAATTTACAAAATATGGCTCCAGTAATTTTAGTTAAATATATCATGAAGACTATTTGAATTCGTGAGTGCAAAAATTTATTTAATTTTCAACTAAATTGTATTTATATATAATCAGCCTATATATAAAATTGTGCAGTAATTATTATTATTTACATGTAACTAAACTGTATTTATTGTTCATAACACAAAATGGTTAGAAAAATTTGGATTCACAGGAGGATTGGAATGTAAATTAAAAGTAAAAAAAAATTAACTAGTCCATTTTCTAGTTTTCTGGTTTTGGCGCAATATTTGTGTAAAATGAATATTTCTTAAAATATCTAAGATGAGTGAGAAAGAATTTAGTTAAACAACAAAACATTTATATATGCCAATTTTCCTGGCTTACTCATTATAACTAAGAGTGTGCCCCTCTTCCTACTCACCTATACAATCAAAAGTTGTGCGGTTATATAATATTTTTTATTTTCTAAATTTCAAGTACTGAACTTACAATAGTGAGTGCCTTTTATAAAAAACTAAATTTCAAAATCCAACTGTTTAACTAATAACGGCTAATTAAAAAATTAACACTAGTGCGGTTGAGTGGCCGAGACAGTTAAGGCGTTATGTCCAAGTCAATAACTAACTTGTTCAATAATAATTAACGAAACAGTTAATCGATTAGACTGTCGGAGCATGAATAAGAACGGCGTAGCTGGCAATGCTTGTAGAGATCTTCTGCAGTTTCCCTCCCACAACTTCAGTCCAGGGCAAAGTCGGTACAGTTGTCTTCAAAAGATGATTGCAATCGCACAACCTACCAAATCCCAATACCTAAAGATTTAAAATAATGAAGTGGGGGGCCACAAATATACACATGTATATCTTATATACATGTGCGTTAAAACCGCATTATTATTTACAAATGGAATATGTTTGTTCAAATAATTTTCAGAATGAATATTTACTCTTACAGACAGCATTTTCCTATATATTTTCGAATATTTTTTATTTAAATGTAGCCGTTCTTTTACCTTTATAAGAAATAAATTTGGCAAAAAGAAAAAAAAAATTAATTAATAAAATTCGTAAATCAACAAAATTAACTAAGGATTTATTAATGCTTTGGGGATACTGAAATATATATTTCTTGTGTATCTTTGTGTCTTTCATACATATTTTCACCTTTTTATAAACACTTATATCCATTCATTGTTATTTGAGTTTTTCTTATAACATATATTTCAACATACAAACTCAGGTCAAATATCTTAAACGTATTTAGACCCATTTACCTAATCAAAATTAGGAAATGGTAGTCAAATTAAGTGCAGAAACCAATCACAAACAATGAATTAATGAAGTTTGCAAAATAATTAAAAATCTTTAAGCCTTTGATCTCTATTTGTCAAAGTCAACTTAAAAAATCTTCCACTAAGGATTGTACTTTATAAATGCAAAATAATTTCCTTCAATTAACTGGAGATAAGACAGGCCACACTGTATATGTCAAACTGATCCAAATATTTAGATAGGAGAAATATATAACGTGGAAGCTTATTTTGATAAATATTATTAAAACTGTCCTGTTGCTGTATCTACATAAAAAAGTTTTACATAAAAAATTTTTCTAATAATTGTATATATTTACATTTGTGTGTTCTGTATTTTAAGTAGAATAACTATTTAATAAATAATAAAATAAAGATTAATTTTGGTTTTTAAATACAAACTTATAAATATAAAAACAATGATTGATTAGATCAATTAATAGGACACTTGGATTAATATTAAAAATTATTTTATTAATATTTACAAAAAACAAAATAACAAAAAAATCGATATTTTTTAGTTTATATATTATTCATTTATACAAAAATTTCATAAAAGATTATTTAAATTTAATATGTAACAAACATAATAAATTAATCGTGCATAATTAGATTTACTTTCAAAATTGCACATTTTATGATTATTATTATTAGTCAATTATGTCCTCGATTAAATCATTGATGTTTTTAAAAATTTTTGCTAATTTTTATTTCATAAATTGTCATTAAAAGATAAAAAAGTAATTGGATTGTATTTGTTCAAAAAAATTATTTGTCGAATACTATATACATTTTTCATTTTAAGTTTTCCAAAGTTTAATTATTATAATAATGGTCGTGAATGTTTTAATTAATTTTGAAACTAAAGATTGCTCCTACAAGAGCGCCGGATTTAAATTTTTAAATTACATTTTCAATAAGAGTGAAACATACAAAATTAAAGGTCAATTAACACAGTAAAAACACACGGTATGTAGATTTTAGATCAGTTTAAGGTTAATAAATGAGTATAATATTTAGTAATTAACTAAATCCGGTTCTCTTAAAACGACATAAAGTTAACAAAATTTTTATTAAAAACTTTATCCAATATAATAAAATTTTAATCATATATTGTTAAAAATATAATGAATTAGTTTTCAGTGGCATTTGCAATTTTTTTTTTCTTTTACATAATATTTTGAACGATGTTAAAAAAAAGGATGTTTTAGTTTACGTTGTTCAATTGTTTAAAATTGATCATGTCACAATACGGCATCATCTCGCTTCAAAAACTATTAAAATTTTCTATGAAATTTGTACTATCATTTATTTGGTACAATGTTTTTCGTGAATAAAATTTTATAATAAGTTGAAGTCAGAGGCGGATCCAATAGAGTGCAATGGATGCAATTTCAGTTTCTGTCTCAAGAAATAAAATTTTTTTGATTCATTCCAAATTATTGAAAACTCAACCTTTAATTAATAAAGTTTTATTTGTAATGTTTCAAAAAATTAGTTTTATAAAAAAACTGCAAACAAAGTCACGAAATCTCGATTTCGTTTCATTTTTAACTATAAATTTGAATAAAATAAAGATTAATTGTTATAGTTTAGAACAGAAATTGGTTATTACAGTACCGAAACAAAAATCAAATTATAATTTAGATTGATAATTGAATTGAATACTACAAAATGTGAAAATATCAGACTTTATTAAGAATTGTAAACAAAGTTTTGAAATTTAATTATAACCTACAAAATTTTGCAATATGCTTATATGGTTCTCATTTTGATCGGTTATTTACTACTTTTTACAGAGCCTCGCCCATTATTTTAAAATCACGGATAACTGTTTTGCACAACCTTTAGAAATTATTTTTAGAAATCGCCCCAGCTTTTCCTTCTCCGTATCAAGATTATGCTTTTTCAGACACCGTGGATACTTTTTTCCATAATGTCTTTTTTTCAAACTAATAAAAGCTAACTACTAAAAACTATTTTGATATACTCATTCACTTGTTTCCTTTTCAAACTATTCATTTTATGCAGAAGCAACGATAAATTATTTTTTTATGTGGCATTTATCTTAAAAACCCTTCACGTGTCTATTTGACTTGACCATATGAAATGACTAAAAACAATTCGGTGTATATTTTGTTACTAAAGAGGGCTAAAAAATCATACGTACATGCAAAAATCATATGACAATAAGCTTCTCCCACACTTTTTTTTTTTTTGTTATATTAAAAATAATGAAATATTCTTAAGTATGACTTCGAATCAACAAATTTTCCAAATCACTACGAAATTATGAATACTGACAGAATTGGTTTATATAATTCACATAAATTTAGGAATCATGGTTTCAAAAATCATGCATCGCCAATATTTTAGCTTTATATTGCAATTAATCTGAGCTATTAGCATGTGTGTTACATTTGTTATTTGTTTAACTATGATAGTACAAACATTAGAATATTAGATACAAATATATAAATATGTTTGGCTAATCCAAACACTAAACACTTTGTTATTGTATTTTATTTTTTATTTTACTATGGACGGAATTGTATTTTTAAATGGATTCAAAAAATAGGAAATGACAAAAATATGAAAACTGTAAAAGAAGATTGCTTTTCAACTAAATGAAAGAAAACTAAATTTAAAAATTATCAGTTCTTTTAAAAATTGTTAATTAATATTTTTTATTAGGCTTAAAGAAATTAGATTGTAACCAACCATTCACACTTCGAAAATAATAAAAAATGATATTTAATTAAACATACAACAAACAAAGGCCATACATATGATTTGAAAATTAACAGCTAAAAACAAAACAAGTCTTATGTTAAATCACAATACAAAAATGTACAGCCCTTTTTAAAAATTTTACTATGGTACGAAACAAATAATCATATTTGTGATTTATAAATTTTGTACTAAATTTTGAAAAAATTATTAAGGCATAATAACTCAATACATGCGCAATCAAATAATATAAATCACATTATATAAAAAAAATAATAATAAAATAAATTAATTTAAAAAATCACACAAAATAGTTATTTTATTAAGTCTTTAGGTTAAAAAAAATCATATAAAAATGTTTTTTTTAGATTTTCCAGCCATGAAAGTTAGATTTCATTAAGAGTATAAATTGAGCATTCTTAAAATGAAATTCATTTTTTTAAGTACAAAAAAATTATTTGAGTGCATTAAAAACACAAAAAGCATGATTATTAATTACAAAAATTTAGATTAAAAAAATTTGAATATTTACATTATTATTAAAAATTACTTATTAGTTTTTTACATCCAACTTTATGGCTTGAATTGGAACGATGATATTTTTAAACAATATTTTTTTATTTGAATTGTTTTAGTTGGTTGTTTTAATTTATAAACGAACTGTTAATCTAATATTTGCATTAATTTATGCAAGTCTCTAAATGTGGTACCTAAAGCACCTTGCATTGTTTGTCGCTTTAACAAAAATGCACGTATTGATAACAAATTATCATGGCAAGATTTACATTTCTTATAACGTTCTTCACGTGGTATATCAACACCTAAACTACCACATGGTGTCTGTACATTACTCTTAATTACAGATGAAAAATTTTGTAATATCAGCCGTAATGCATTGCAACCAATTTGCATATACCTGAAACAGAAAATAAAAATTAATATTAATGAAATTAAAAATATAGATAATTAGAATTACTACCATTAAAAGTAATAACATTCGATAATAACTAAACTCCACAAACGGTACGGTTTTCGACATCAAAAATAGTCTTAAAAGTTACAGATCGAATAATAAGAAGTATTTTAAATTATTAGTATTAATTTTAAGAAATTGGAAAGTTGTTTCTTTTTATCATTTTCTATAAATTCTCCAGCAAAAGAAAAAGTAAATATAATAGTAGGAATCAGCGGATGAGTTCCAAAAACTGTATAAATCTAAAAAGTATAAAATGTAAAAGATATTTAATTTTTATAATCTATACGGCGAGAATAAAAAAATTTTCTTTTTTTACCAGTTTTTAAATTATTTTACGGGTAACAAATAATTAAAAAACAGATATAAAAAATTTAATGTTTCTTATTCTAAGGATATTAGTAAGTATATAATTGTATAAATTTTTAAATAAATATTATGAATAATATTTAAAAGTACATATCTTTCAAAATATAATATCGTAAAACGTCAAACAACCTTTTTTAATTCGTATATAAAACAAATTTTCCGGTTTGAAAATAACAATTCCTTGCAATTGTTTAAACAATTTCAGTTTAAACAATATGGCACCGAGTTTCCCTCTGGTAACATGCATTTATATCATCTGTAGGACAATTTCAAGAGAATCGCGTAAAAAAATTGAAATGGAATAGTTTTAGGTACTCGTGTGCACATTCCTACTGGACTATAAATAATACATTAAATTGGAATATAGAACATCCCGAGAGATCGTGCTACCGAAATTGGATCTTTACAGGATTATTACTCAGCCCCAAGAGTAAACTGGAAGAACGTTTAAAGCAACGACTTTACAAGTCATGTATCCGTCCAGGAATCACGTACGCGGCTCCATTTGCGATACCGTTGCATCTT
>CM035591.1:71291900-71328633 GCA_020423425.1 Chrysopa pallens | reverse complement strand
TATTTTTTAAGTTTTTTTTTATTCTTTTAATTCATATCATGATTATCTCTACGCTGGAGGAGCCGGAAGCAAACTTACGTGGTCTCTTAGACCATCGAAAAGTTAGAAAGCTACTAGTGGAGTGCAGTTTCGACGATGAAATGGAAAACAAAGGCACAATAATTTTTTATGGCTGTGCCGTTGAGATCAATCGTGCCCGAAAGAGGATACAATAACTTAAAATGACAGTTAAATGTTTGTAATTAAATAACGAATTAAAAATTTATATTATTCCATTTGCATTCTACATAGTTTTACTGATTTTCAAGTAAAAAATTAATTAATTTTCTATTTCAGCATGTAAAACGTAATTTTAAAACATTTTAGTTTGAAAAAATGGTTTGTTTTGAATATTTGGTGTTAGTTTGACTTTGTTGGTAAAAATGTACATGTTTAGCTATAACTAGATCACCTTTCAATAGAAATATTAGTTTCATTCAAATTATACGATAGGAAATAGTTGGTCATACGGCGATAATAATTTTTGCTTAAGATGTGCTTTGAAGATATCAAGGTCAATTTTTTACTTTTACGATTAATTTGGTAATATTATGTTGTGCGATATGTCATACAGTAAATTTTTTATTATTAACTGTTATCTCATTTTTTTATAACCCTCAAATAATATAAAAAGGTGTAGAGAATTAGGTCTTTGTTTTAAAACAATATTTGTAGGAGGGTGTCTATAAATGATTGAAGGCTGACAGGGAGGAGATACTGAAATATTGGCTAATAAAAGAACGTAATTAACTCTTTCACGTTCTTCAGAATAATTAGTCACTGGCACGATATAAATAGAAATCACACTTGTTAATACCATAATTACTAAATATATGATTAAAAGTTTTTTTAATTAATTAAAGTATTGATTTAATATCAATACTTACAATTTAGTTTTACTGAAGATTAAAAATATTGAAGTATAACGTAACGTTTACTATAAATTAGTAATATTTTTTAAAATTCGGAAAGATCTGGATATTACTTTTTAAATACGAAACTGGAGAAACCTCGTTTTCTAGATCCTGCAGTCTCATCAGGAGAATTGGCAATCTTAGAAGCTAAACGTTTTACTAGCATATTATTCACTAAATTCATTCATTTTCAAGCTGATTTGTTTTCGCCTTGAAAAAACTGTCATATGAGTAATATTTATCATTTGATTCTCTTTTATAACTTTCGACTTTGTTATTTATATTTTGGCTTTATCCAAGATTCAGGAAAAATCACTATCTTCAAATTTTAAATTTCAACAATCCGCTTTGTTTTGTTTAGGAATAAAAATAAATATGGTTGTTCGGCGTAAAGTATTACCCTATATCGCTCATACAATTTGGGATGGTATAAGACAAATTACTCATCAACGACAACTAGCTAACGTTACAAGATTATTAAAAGTGTTACAAAAAGAACGGCCCGAATTAAGTACGACACAAGCTGAGCAGTATATCACAGATTGTATTGATGAAGGTGTTATAATGTAAGTTTACTAACACATATAGTACAATTTTTCCTATATAATCAAACATCCATCATTTGGCACTAAAGTAGTTATTATAAGAGCAAAATATTTATAATGTAAATTAATCACTATTTATATTGTTAGTATTTCAACACACAATTTCACAGTAATATATAGAATAGAAAATATACCTATAAAGAATAGAATATTATACCTGTATAGAATAAAAGCGTTTATTTTGTTAATCTTTAAATGATACAATAGAAATTATAAAATGTTTGTACAAATAATCAAACAAAGTGTAGTATTAAATTAATAAAACAAACATACAAGTTAAAATTTAAAAAATATAGAAAATAAAATAAATAAAAATTTGAAAAATATAGAAATTATTACAATTTTTATATTTACATACATATATTCCAACAAATACATTGATAAGCATGCTGCTATATTATCGTATTCCGTATATTAAAAGACGCAAAAACACTTTATGTATACAGGAATAACGCAGGAAAGTATAAAAAATTACGTACATCTCGATTAAGCAACAAAAAATTTTAGATGATTGTCTAATTTTTATACAGTTATAACCAGACAATTAATAAAAGCTCTAATTCATATTACATAATTGAATGTCAGGATTGACTTAAGAATATAATCTTGTAAATATTAATTATTCCACATGAGGCTAGAAAGTTTTATTTGCTTCGATTAATCTCTAATCCAAATAATAACAGTTTAGTTGAATCCATTTATCTCAAATTCAAGTAATCGAATACTTAATTGAACTGATTTGTGTAATTTATTATAATTTTATGCCAATTATTCTGATCGTCTGTTGGATTATTCTATGTATCAAATCAATTTAGTATCAATAACTGAAATAATATTTTTATTACTTCATATTTATTTATTTTTTTAAATTTAGACCAGCTGCAAAAGGTCTTGGACCACAAAGCTATGTTCTTCCACTTCCGTCAGATGTTAAAGTAAGTTTTGGAATATTAATCTATTAATTTATTTAAGCTTGAAATTAAAATGGTCAAAATTATCTTTTAAACTATTAGAGCTCAGAGGATTCACATGATTGGTACTGTATTGAATGTCATTGGCCTGGGGACGTAGAAAAGTGTCAAACATGCCACAGAGTGTTTCATTTAGATTGTAAATCTAAAACAAGTGACCAAAAGACTGAAACCACATTAACCAAATCGAGCACAAGCCAATCACGAAAATCTCTAGAAATTCCAGATTTAAATTCTACCAACTCTAATTCAAAATTAGCTGATAATCAAGTAAATTTTATTAATCAATTAGCTTTATCGGACTGTTAATGGATTAAGTTTGTGTATACAATTAACTATCATTGGGAAATCTTCCACTTCAGTTTTGTTAACTATCATATTACATATTACCTAGTAAGGAAAGCCAATTTTTCAAGCTGGTCTTAGATTCTAATAAGAAACTAAACTTTTACAAAATGATTGTCGCAGCATATTTGTCGGGAAAAATAGACGAAAATATATGTTTTGCTTTTATATATTTTTCACTAGGTGTAACAATTAAGAAAATAACATAATCCATTAAGTCTAATTTTATACTATTTAATTAACAATCTCTTATTTTAAAAATGCATTACATTTTAGCCAGAACGAGAACTGGACCCTTTGGGTGATCTAAGTCAAGATTCAAGTTCTAAACAAACAATAGGTATATATTATACAATTAATATTTTTAATTTATATTCGTTTCTTCTGTAAATTAAAATTTTCTAGAGTCAACTAGTATACCAAATTTAAAAATTAATGAAGGCGAATCAAATGGTGACTTAGGTACAAATTTGCAACATAATGAAGAAAACATATGTTCAATTTGTAAATTAATCAATACAGATAATTTTGAAATAGATCCAGAAGAATTAAATTATTTAACAGGATTCATCTTCTCAAGAATAAAATCATGGGTAAATGTTACAAATGAATATTACAATTATATACAGTGTAAGCTCAGCACAAATATTGCGCAAGTTTCGTGATTCTTAATGATAGATCCACGTCGCACGCGATGGATGTTCTAGTCTGAACAAAGAATGGTCTAATGAGTTTTATTTCACAAATTATATTGGTCTACAAAATTTGACTTTGCATACTTTTGTAAAATAAAATTTCAATTAGATTTTAATGTACTTAATTCGAATTTGAACCCTCTAAACTTATTATGCTATTTTCCGATATTTTATTTCCGATTTCTTTAAGAGATAAAAGATATGTAAAAACTTCAAGATGGGTTTTGTATATATTTAGGATCAAATTTTTAGAAAACTAAATCATTCAATTTTTTCATCATATTCCAATTTATGATATTAATCTATAGAAAATTATAATTTGGTCCCGAGATATTTTATATGGAAAAACGGTCTTGATCAATTCAATTGAAAATTTTTATTTGTCGTTGTTTGAATGATACTGATTCAAGTTCTAACTGTAACAAATCGAAAAATTGATAATTTATGAGAATTTGAATTTATTTGTTGTGAGGGATATGCATAATTTGTCAGAAACTTTCAAGTATATTTTGCGATTATCCCCTTTCCATCTATGCCATGTGAATATACGCATGTGTACCTCGCATACCTATTTGGATAATGAACAAATACGTGTGTATTTTCGATTGTACTGTGTTGACATAGTCTTTTTGCTTTTTCTATTAAAAATTATGAACTTAAGAGATATAAATACACAACGTAGTGAGAAGATAAAATAATCACCCGTTTAAACTGCAGTGGCAGTGTATTGCTGTACTCAAGGTTCAAAGATAATAAATATGAATGAATATGAAAAAAGCAGTCATAATTTATAAAACTAATGCATGATTTTGCATGTGTGAATTTAGGTCGTATGTACATAACATGTTATGGATGGGCAGCCAGGCATGATTTCATCAGATATGATACTTAACCTACCTAATATACAATATTAATGACATCATACCTAGATGCCCACCCATAATATCATGTTTCAAAACACACTAAAAATTTCTTTATGTTAATATTTGTTTTACGTGGCTGACATATTTCCATGCGATTTAAACCGTCTGATCACTAAACAGAAAAATAAAAATGTGTTATTAAATGGTTAATAACACATAAAATCTCATCTATAAAATATACGTTTTAAATTTATATGATTGGTCAAACTTCGATTAATTTACCAATAAAGTGTTATCTAATTTAAGATTAAATTTAAAAAATGACATAAATAACTATACTAAATTGATGGCTTTAGTACAGCATAAAAGTATATTTACATATAACTATATTGTTTGAATAATTTATTGTATTGATGAACAGTAATTGATTTAAAAATAATTTTTTTAGCTACCACCTAAATTAACAGATAGTATTGGAAAACAAGAACTAGAAACATGGGTTGTTCAAAGTGACGCAGAATGGAAAGGGCGTTATTTATTACACACACCAATTGATATGCACGCGATGGAATTAAAAGCTCGAACAAAAAGTTATACAAAATTAAATGAAATTCATGGAGATATATTATCTATTAAACATAATGTTGCTGTTTTCCATGGAAGTAAGCCTTACAAAGACTATAATATTTCATTTCATAAACATTTTTTTTACACATTTTTTTAATAATAGGACATTCAACAGAAGTTCAGGCTGTTGACTATATGTTAATTGATGCATGTCATGACATTGATGAAATTCGTCAATGTATTGACTGCTATCATAATAGCAATGAAAAAAAAAATCGCCGATGGTTTTGTATACCATGTAAACCACCACATGAATTAGTTTGGGCAAAACAAAAAGGTTTTAGTTATTGGCCAGCAAAAGTAATTAAACGACAAGAACGTCAGTATGATGTAAGATTTTTTGGAGCTAAATATTTAAGGGCTGTGATTGATCAGAATTATGTTAAACCAATAAATACACCATTAATGAACTTAAAGGTAACAATTATTTATAAAAATACTGGTTTTTATTCATTTAACCAAGTAATATTAATCTCATAGAATCTTTAAACGGCTACCAATTTAAATATGTAAACCCAAAAATAATAATACTCAAGATAAATATTCGCGAAAAAAATTTTTAATTTCTCTATTATATAAGAAATTAATTGATAACGAATTATTTAATAGAGATATGAATACTATTTATTCGAATAAGGGCGTTAGAAAGTGGGTTATTCACTAAAAATTTTTCAGAACATATAGTTGAATATACATACTTATTTGATTAAACTTTAAATCTAGTTCAACGGCTGGTAAATGGACACTCATTTAAATTCGTATTAAAATATAGGTTTTTAAAATATCAATGAATTTATATGGTTACTATTTGAATCTTGAACAAAGTTTATCTTCAATTTTAGTTTTTTGTTTTATATATGTGGTAAATATTCTCATCGAATTAAAGTTTTTAATAAGTACTGAATTAAAGCTTATTTCTCATACTAATAAATAGGTAGCTATATTTGTTTAGCGTACGTCTTGGTAAAGGGAAAACAATGTTAAAGTATTCTTGTATAAAATATTACAATCTTTAAACATTCATAGAAATATTTTATACACATGCATTCATATACATTTTATATATTTAATACACATTCATACAATCAGATCAATTGATTTGTGTGTTATACTTATTTTTTTACATTTTTTAGTGGAGATTTTTAGAATGCACATACAACCCTATAACAAATAACAAATATTTTAAAAATTTATAATGTAGAACGTATTGAGAATAATTTGCTGTGTATTTTTGAAGTGAAACTTCTTTACGGAGGTTAAAATTCAAGGATTTGAGGCGGAAAAGGAGAAGTAGCGCTAGAGGAGAAGCGAGTGGGGGAATCGCTTGTATAGCAAGACGAGCAAGCCGTATATATTTATATAAAGAATTGAATAAAATATAAGCCACGCCTCTTAAATTTAATTGGTTTACATATTTAGAGTTGACCAATAGCGTTTTACAATAAAATTCATAAATTTCATATAAATATAAATGAAACGGTTGGAGAATCACTTAAACGTTTGCCTTTGAAGTATTAAAGTGTTTAATTTCTTTATATAATTTGGTATTTAATTCAAAATATTTATTAAAAAATGTGTAATTGTTTTAATTCTTAAAAACCGAATAATTAATCCAATACATTTATTTTGTTTGAGAATAAATGAAATGCTACAATATATATTTATATATATTGATCTGTTTATTTATTTAAAGCGGCTTAAAGAAGTTTCACTTCTATTGTGACCTTATGTCTGTGAGGCTCACTCATTAATTTTTTTTAATGATATATCAACAATAGCTCACTCAATGTACAAGAAAAAGTTCAAATTATCAAATGGTATTTGGGGGGTCATAAAGCCCAAGAATGGGTGAATTTATTTATTATGACATTTAAAGATAAACAATCAAGGTCATTACAGTTAATCAAATAATTAACTGATTTGAAAAATGAAATTGTTTATCTGATTGTAAAAATAATTTATTGTTTATCTGATTATAACACAATTTAAAGTTGGTCTAAATAAAGCTTCAGTTGCTAAGATTAAACTATTTCAAGTGATATAAATATGGAAAAATCGTAGAGATTTTCGCTGAGAATCCTTAGCCCAAAATGAAAATTTGTGAAGCTTGATGATAATTTGTCTGTCATGCGATATTAGTCTCAGATAAATCAACATTGTTATAGATTAATACCCGAAATCAGTATCCACAAAAGTGCATGTAATGTTTCGATTGATATATTGGGTGACCATATTATAGGACCATTCTTCATTGACGGATCTTTAGATTCTCAAATAAATCAGCATTTGTTAAGACACAGCATCATACCGGTTAATATGGCTCGTTCAAATTTATACCAGTAATCCGTATAGTTTCAATAAGATGTTTGTCCAGTGCACAATGCCATGACAGGAAGGCTAATCTCTATTTATGATAATAAGTCTGGTCTTGGAACAAAATTTTTCAGAATGTCTTATAAGTGATTTCGGAATCATCAAGTGGCCTAATCTACAGATCTATACCTTAACGATTTTTTTTTGTGAAAAAACAAAATCTATTCGCGGAATAGGTATGAAGGTTTTTTATTTTCAGACATTTCACATACAAAAATAATAAAAATTAAAAAAAAAAAAATTAGTATTTTAAATTGTTTTAAGGTAGTTGTTCTGCTTGTAGTAAAAATGGGCTAAAATGTGTGTACTGTTTGTGTTGTCTATATAGGTTAGCTACATACTGCTACAATAATCCCATATATGTTTATCACACATACTATTAAACTAGTATACTTTTCACGTATTGTTGAAGTTTTAGTTGCTATATCTTAATAACTAATCGGTGAAGTTTTTAATATTCTATTAGTTTTCAAAGTTTTCTGAATATTAGTTTTTATAATATAATCTTGATCGTTACTTAAAACGTATACTCCTCATTGCAATGTCAATGATCCGAACTTTAATTATAAATAACTCGAATTTAAAACGGTCATTCGACTTCAAGCTTTCTATTGTGTTAAATACGAGTACGTCGAACGGATGTTGGTATTTTGTTTATTATCTAGTGTAACGTGGGTGAAACTTGCCTGATTTTTATTTTTTTATTTTAAAAAAATACATGACTCATTTGCAAATAATATTTCTTGTATTATATATAAAGTTATTCATTGAAAGATAATTTATTCTAATAATGGAATCAAAAGATGTATTAAAATTATCCTATCTTGTATATACATTATTAATAATATTCATATTTTAAAATGAAAAAAATTATGAATGAATGAAATTACGAAAGTTGGTACTTGCTATAAAAAAGGTCGGTGTGTGTTTGCAAAAAATGAAGTTTTCCATTATTCAAAAATTATTTCACGTCGATTTTAAAACACCGATCAATAAGTCACAAGGTCAAACTTTGTCTGTTAATGGCTTAGATTTGGGTACTCCATTCTTTTCCCACGAACAACTATATGTGGAATGTCTTGCATGGGAAGAAGATTTTGAAGAGTGTACAAAAACATTGTACACTCCATTGCGCTGAGAGAATGATCACCGTTTATTTTTCGATTGCCATGATTAGTAGTAGAAATATGAATATGTATTTTTGATGTATAGATAGCTATCAAGAAGTATAATTTAATATATATTTGTTACTTTAATAAGGAGCACTTTATTAACCCAAATAAAGTATACTTTAGTTGACTACAACGCTTCATCATAGTGTTGGTTATTTTTAAAAATATTTCCTAGACATGTATATGGCAAAACAACGTTTGCCGGGTCTGCTAGTGAGTATACAAAAATTAAGAATTTTCTAACACTATGACTTGAGTAACACAACTATCTTAAACAATGCTAAATATTTATTGAATATCATGAAGATATAACTTATACTTCACATAAGTATACTTCACCATCAGTATAATTAAGTTAGTATATTCAAAAACAACTAACATAAATGTTAAAAAATAAGTATAACAAATCTGCTAATCTGATTGTATGAATGAATGTGTATATTATTTCTATTTATGTATAAATAATATTTCTATGATTGTAATATTTTCTATATAGAATATTTTAACATTGTTATACCAAAATATATACTTAGTTGCATTTTTTTATTCTTTGACTAAAAGATCTGCACATAAAAATTTAACGTTCTTCTGTTCCCGGGAAATTTATAAATATTTTAATAGGATTTTTTAATGAACTTTTTTGGTTTTGTTCATTAGGTTTCTGGGGAAAGCTTTCAGAAAGAAAATTGCGACATTTACAAACGAAAGCCGGCAAATACATATATTTTTTTGTTTGATGATTCTACTTTCAGGGTGGAAATAATTCAATTGACATTTTCTTGTTTCTTTTTTTTTTTATGTTTAATACCGATAGTACTTTTTTATACCTATATTTATTAATACAGAGCAAATCAAAGTCTACGAATACTGCGCAAATAAATGGGCTAAATTATTTGGGAAAGGGGTGTTGTGCATTATAACTGACTGCTTCCACGAACAATAGGTTTACAGTAAATACCTAAAACAAGAATCGCATGAAAACTTGTATATATTCGGATATTTCTCCGAAAAGCCTGTATATGGCACATTTTTATTTCTTCTCCCAATTTTCGTTTTTAATAAGTAGTTTAATGGTTTTTCGTGGGCTGATCTGTATATTACGTATTATTAAATCTTATGATCAATTTGTGCTTAAAGATAAAAAGGTCTCCTGCGTTTAATAAAGCTTATGAAGAACTTCAGTTGCATCAAGAATGGTTAAAGAAACCTTTTGAAATGTCTAAATATTTATCATTAAAATCACCTAAAGGTAACCATGAACGAAGAAATAGTGTAAGAAATTCAGTTGAAGCAACTTTAAAACCATCTACTATTACTAATAAACGCTCTTCAAACAGTAATGGTGAGTTACTTATATTCATTTTAAATTATTATAAGCTGTAAATAATTTTATTTAATCAGAAAGCGTTTCCAAAAAACGGAAATCAACATCCTCACCAACCACGTCTATAGATAACACTTCTTCTCGACAATTACGATCAAGGAATTCACTACAAAAGACAGATGATAACACATGTAATTCAATAGTCATTTCAGATGCTGAAGAGGATGAAACTGTTCAAAGGTAGTAATATTTGTTTGGATATTATCTTTTTTATTTCAAACGAATTATTTTGATTATAGTCAAGATGATCTTATAAGTTCTACGCAAGATATTCATTCGCAAATAAATAAGTTGGATCCATTAAGTGACGTTAATGGATCCTTGCCAGATAATCCACCAAGACTCTCAGATAATAAAAACGTTGAGGCAGCTGAAAAAGTAAGTTATCTTAAATTAAGATCTTTTAAATCGATTAATTAAAAATTATTTCAGCTAAGAAGTCAATTAGAAATTTGTGATGATCGAGAAAAAATTATACAGCTAGCGTGTGATACAGTGCAAGAACAGGTTGATCGATTTACAGAAAAAATTCGTAGTATTGTAGCGTCTCAAGCAGCAGTTATTTCTAATATAAAAAAGAAACAATGGGTAAGTGTAAAATATTATATAGTAGCTTTTAGATTTTTGAATAATAAATACACAACGGTGTAGCTATACTAATTCACGTTAATAAAAAAATTACTTTTTTGTGAAAGTGGGTTTAAGATAGATGTGTCATATGTGATTCAATTATGATTTTTTCTCATAATAAATTTATTATTTTTTTTTTTTAATATTTCGAAAATTAAAAATAATCTATTAGGTACTGAAAATTATACTTGAAAGAATTAGATCAGTGAAGACAGATCTGGCTCATCCATCTTTTACGAATAGAGATAAACGCGACCAGTTTTATGAAATGCAAATAACTTTCAAAGTATTCGCAATTTTTAATTGCGTTTTTTTCACTTTGCCTGTATTATTGCCCCAATGAAAGACTTTGTTTAGAATTAATTTAATCCATTTGAGGTGTAAATGTTTCATAATAGTTGAACTTCGCCTTGCATGATGTTTGGGCTGTGTTAGAAATCAACTTGATAATAATTTATTAATTTTTCAGTGCTATAATTGCGAACAAGAAGCTATTTATCATTGTTGCTGGAATACATCATATTGTTCAACAGAATGTCAACAAATGCATTGGCATAGTGAACATAAACGAAACTGTAGACGTAAAAGAACATAAAACAAGTATCACAAAAAATTAAATGTATGATAATCGAATTTCTTATTCACTATTTTTATAATAAATTCTGTACTATAAATTAAAACCTCATTCAAAATATTAGTGTCTTCAAAATTTCGTTCTAGTTTAGAGATTAACGGCAAATAATCATCCTAGAATTTAATTTTTTTTGATATTCAATTTTACACATAGTATTAAACTTAAAATTTGACCCCAATGATTCGTGAACAACTCGAATACCATGTTATGGATCATTCTAGCTTGTCGAAAATGGTAATCAAAGGTGGTATAACGAAATTCACTTATTTCTGAAGAAAACTGTCTTAGGCTTAGACGATGCCATTTTTTGCAATCTTTAGTTTTTAAAATACTCTAGGTTAAATTAATTTTTTATTTATTTTCTGTGTAAACAACAAAATTAAAATTATATAATTTTTCAACAGGAAGTGTTTTAGGATTAGGTAAAGGGATTTTTTGAATTCGTAATTTTAAAATACTTTAGGTTAAAATTTAATACTTTTTTGTTCAATTATGTATTTTCTTAATTTTCTGAGTATTTAACCTAAGTATTTTAAGTTTCCAAAAAAATCACTTCGCCCTATCCTAAGACAGTTTTTTTTTTTTTTTTTTTTAAATTACATTTTAAAATCAAACATTTTTGTAATAGATCAGTTACTTTTTATGCAATTGATTTACAGAACTTAAAGATATCTACTGTATTTTTTTTGACAAATTTAACGATTTTTTTTATTGTTAAACGTTGAATGTTTGGAATTCCTTTCTGATGAATAAAATAATATATTCAATGAATAATAAGTAGTAAACATTACGTTTACAAGAACTAATAATACTTTATGCTTTATAATTGAAGGGTTCAAAATTTGATTTTATCGAAATAAAATGTAAGGCTGGATCCTTTAGTCTCTAAACTATATTTAATATTGTTAAAATTATCATATCAGTTTTGTAAGAAAGTTGAAAAATTACGACCAAGACTAATTTCCAATTTGATTTTGTAAAAATTATTATTATTATTATTTTTGTTTTTTAAAAAAGGTGGTTAATTTTTCTAGTCATACTATTGGATAAAGAGACTTAAGAAGCAAATCTTCAAATAAAAATATAATTTCATTAAAGAATGAGTATAGATCACATATTAGTGGCAGTTTTTATTTTTTATTATCATGCTTTTTAAACTATATGTGGATCCCGTTATGGATCTCGAAATATTTTTTATTTTAGAACCGCGATATTTTTTATTATTAAATAATAAAATAATGATAAGCATGATAATAATTAAATGAAATGGAAAAATGGTGTCCAATTATATTTTATGAAAATAGGATATAATGAGCACCACATTATAACGAAATTTCAACACTATGATGCTAATCAATAAAAACTCACTAATTCATTATGTAGTCTAGATTAAATAGATATTTATTTTTATTAATTTCGAATAAATATAAAGTTAAATTGTTTGTGAAAGAATGTGTTTAAAAATTATTTTTATAATAAGTTATAAATCGACAGATACAACTAGATTAATACTATGATCTAATTCATATGATATCCGAAATACAGCTATCAGAAACGTCAATTTTTATTAACCATTTATACTGCAAATATTTTAAAAGCCATTTTATGATTGACTAATAAAACTTTGTTACTTTCTTTGAAATTGTTAGGTCCTTTTGTAATTCAGGGCTAACAAAAATTATAAATTTATAATAGTGGCAAAGTTAATATTTCAAAGACTATCATGAACTTTTTATAATTACTATCATGAACTTATAAATAACATAACGGTTTTTTCATATTAAAGATTGAATGTTTATACTTTTTTATTTCTTCGTACAAAATTATATAATCAGTCAACGTTAATTCGTTAAGCTTTGTTAACAAATTACAAGTTATTAACAAAAAATGTGATCTGTCAACACTTAATTAAACTATGTTATTACGTTGGCTGATTATATTATTTTGTTCGATGAAATGAAATTCCAAAGATTCAACGTTTAATATTTAAAAAAACCGTTAGATTATTCGAAAATACTTCATGGTAATCATTTGAATTATTAACTTTGCCTCTACTATCGATTTTTAATGTACGCGAAAAATTTAATTTATCAACACTTAATTTAATTCTTTATAATTCTAGAATGTTATGAACAATAGAACTTTAATGATAATAGTATGATAATTCTATGACATATTTGCATATTTTATGAAAATATGAAGCTATTGGGTTTTTCTTGAAAATATATGAAATTAATTTAATTTTTAATTTAAAATTTTAAGCAAATTTTAAGCAAACGTTTAAAAGCTGTCAGGCATTTTTAAATAGCCATAAATCCAAATAAAATTTTACTGCCCATTTTTCTCTTATATTAATTTTAATATTTTAAATAATAAATTCTATACAATTTTATTTTGAAAAAAGTAAAAATCATAATAAAATATCAAAATAGTAAATTTAAGATTATACTGGTTTTAAAATTGAGGTTTTTCTGATAAGTTAGTTGGGAACATACATGAGCTGATGTTTATACTATGAGTACAAATGTAATAAATGATGACTAAGCCGAGAGACAATTGCATCGATTACAAATAAGGCAAATATAAAAAAATGTAAATGGAGATGATAAAAAGAAGCATTTAATTTGATTATTGTAATTTTCTTAGCTGTTAAATATTTGCACTATCAGCTGACCGATTAGTTCAATTTAATTCTGAACCGTTTAAAATTTGTATCAATACACTCGAGTCGCTATTTAAATTAATGGCCATTTAAAAGTGAACAGCAGCTATTTGATGTTTACTTAAACATTGCAAGAAAAAACTTTTAAAATTTATTTAAAAATAAAATAGTTTGAATTTGAATTATCGCTTAGAATTTTGAGATGATTTAAATTAAATGTCAAAAATATCTTTAAAAATAACATATTACATAATATTGTTTAAATAATACAATTCAAATAGATTTTTGTACCCAAGTACATGCTCAAATGCCTGGTACCATATATTTCGAATATAAAGTTTTTTAATTTCCGGGTTTTTTATTTAAAGTTATATTAAATTTTATTTATATTTGCAAGGCTTCCTTTGTTTAAGTTAAAAAGTTGTGTCCAAATGCGCCAAAACTGAGATATTTTAACTAATTGAAATGATCAGGAATTACAATTGAATTATATATCAAAGATAATTGATGACAAGTTATTTGAAATAGACAAAAAATTGTAACAAATTTCCTTCCGAATCACCATGGCTCCGAAAATAATAAAAGATACGTGAAAATTAGTATAATTAGTTAATTTTATGTATAAATTAACTTCTAAAAAATACTCTTAAGGGTAATTGATACAAATAATAAAATCTCTATAATAAAGACAACCTCTAACGTAATATATTATATTGTATTTTTTTAAATTTTCGAGAACAAATAACTCAATCAATAAAAAAAAATTACCCAAATGTTATGTTTCAAAACATTATATTCAGCAATGTTAAATATCATTTTTATGAAATTTGGTATGTACTAGCTTTGCAAGCCCTTCGTTTTCATATCGTGCGGGAAATTGAAAAAAATACAATATATATATCAATATTTATAAAAATTAAATTAGAGATGAATGTACATCAAATTTTCATCTAATTATATTAATTTTCTCGTAGCCATAGAGTTTCGGAGTGACAATTTTCACTTGATAAAAATTAGCAAATCAATTTCTTTTTTTAGCCTTTAGTCTTTATTTAGCAGGATTTAATAGTCTTTATTTAGCAGGATTGATATAATATTGACCTAGTACAAGGTAGTATAGAGTGATTTTAAAATATCTTGCCCCCGTTTAAAGATTAGATAGATCTAAGATTTTTGAATGCACTCTTAACCTTTTTTCCTAGAAAGAATGAATAAAATAGCGTAAATAATAAAAATATATTATTTGATAAAATACTGCAATTCTGACGGACAATTATTTTTAATACTAAAATTTCAATTGAAAAATTTATTGAGCTGTGGATTACCCTTTTCTAAAAGGTTATCAAAATTGGTATCAAAATAAGAAGTTAAATTTTACTTAAATATTTTTATTTTGAATAATATTAATTCTTGAATAGAATTCTGACTTAAAAAGGGAAACCACTGTTTACTTCTATCCAACGTTAATTGGATTAAATTAGCACGATTTTTTTTAAATCTCGCATTAAAAAAGGTGGTATTTATAAAAGTTGATAATTTCAACCCGCCATAATCTTTTAACAAAGATCGACGGTTAATACGATGTCAGAATTTAAACAAATAATTTACCCATTTACTATTATTATCTAAATATGATTTAAATATAAAAGAGATGAAATAACGATTTATTAAAATCAATATTATGTTTGATGAAAATAATTATTATCTGTAATTTTTATTATTGTTTTGTTATAAAATATATCTGATATGGTTATCAAATTTTTTTAAGTTTTTATTTTTATCCTAAGCATCGTATACAAAGTGTCATTTTAAGAGGCCCTTTATGACTTTAATCGATAATGTTATTTAAAAAAAAAATTGATGTTTTCCTGTTGTAAAAAATGGTAAACGTTTAAAAGGTACAGAATGCCACAGGGGAGCTGAAATTTTAAAATTTCAAATGAATATCATATCATGAATTTTTCTCATTCTTCTGACACCTCATTTTCATGAATTTTTTACGCTGAATTTAACGAAGCATTTTAAAGAAGTTTTAACGCTGAAATTATCCAATTTTAAGTTGGTCGAAAAATGTACAAGTTACGATACAGAGTATAAAAATTTTTTTGTTTGTTTGGGTATGAATTTCAATAAATTATTTATAAATTTTACTAATAACGTTAAATTTATTTTACGGTTTCTGTTTCATTACTTACCCAAATGGTCTTATACTAACGACTTTTATATATATATATATATATATATATATATATATATATATATATATATATATATATATATATATATATATATATATATATATATATATATATATATATATATGTGATAATACCTCCAAAAATAATAATTCGCTATCATAAGACAATTTGGGGAAGCATTAGTGAATGTAAACAATAAAAGAAATCTAACTTAATAAAATTGATAAGCAATTGATTGGAATTAACGGGATGTGTCATTTTAATAGAGACCTTAATAATAAACACTTATGATAAAGGTCTCTGAAAATGAAATTTTTATTTATGACTTAAACCACGAGACATTTTTCAATAGTGTTTTCAAACGTCAGTTAATAAATAAAATTTATTATTTTAAAGTAAATAAAAATTATTCAACTTTTGAAATTTATTATTTTATGTGTTTTTCGATACAAATATTTTCTTAATGACACTATTGATAGTAATAATTTTAAATTCTTAGGTGACTTTGTAGTGACGAGTCTAAAATATTTAATAATTTGAAAAATTTCGTCCTTTCGCAACCTCATAATTAAATCAGGACTTTTATTTACTTTAATAGTAAGGTAATGGAATAATAAAACAAAATTATTTGGCTAGACATTTTTCAAAATGACGTTCGGTAAACCAAAAATTTACAATTTTTAGGATATCACTAACGACGGATATTGTAAGATACAACGTTAATAGCATATACTAATGGTAAATGTTATTTCTTTAAATTTAAAAATGCTATTTCTGATATTTTCAAATCCACAGATTTTATCGAAAAATCAATATTTCATCTTTTCAAAACAATAATCGTAACTAACTTTCAAATATTTTATTTTATATTAAAATATGGTTTATTTGGGCCCAAAAATGATGTAAGTTCATCATATATCTCAATTTCTGTCTAATCTGTACAACTTTTACACTTTTGAAAACCAAAGTTCACTACGTCTTTTTCTATAAGACAAATTTAAATTGACTGGATTATCCCTAGACAAATTTTAATTGACTGGATTGTCACCGGATTAACGGTTTTTAATCAAGATTGCCGAAGAATACTTTTTCGAATTACACTTTACACCTTAATATAATCACTTAAATACACTTATAATTCAAAAAATTTATTTCAAAATAAAAATAATAACAAAAAAATGTATTCATTAAAAACTTTCCTTAATTTATCATTTAAAAATATTATGGCGAATTAGTCGTATTACACGCTTTGTACTGTTCTACTGATTATCATCTGGTAATTGTTCAAATTCTAAATTTTTGCCGTATTCTAAAGTTGCGGAATGTTCTTCTAATAATTTTAATTCTGCTGCCGATAATTTTTCGCCCATTTGTCGTAGAGTGTGTAATATTTGTATCTAAAATTGAAAAAAATCAATTTCGATTAAAAAATTTCAAAAATCAAATAGAGTATAAGCAGATATAACTTGTCAGATATAGTCGCGATTCGAAACCACTACTACGTATCAAAGCTTGGAAATCATATTCATTAATCGAAAGCAGTTATGTCTAGGTTTTAACTAGACAATTTTGCATTTTGTTTGTATATCTATCCATATATGTTCAGCTGTAATTCCCCAATTTCGATGAAATTTAGTTTACGTTTTTCAGCAAATTTACTGTATGCGTCTTGGTAAAAATAGCAAATTATTTTTCTATGCAAGCTGGAAAAGTACGATGTTTTTTAAATGATAGGAGTAATAGGAAAATTTTTATTTTTCTCGGCACACTCCCCTCATTGGGAGAACCTCAAGTATTTTCTGACATCATTATTTTAATATTGTGTTTACATACCTTTTCATTTATGATAAATTCTTTTGTTTTATTTAATTTAATATTTGCATCGATAATTGATAATCGTTCTCGCAATTCTTGTGGTTCGCGTTTACCAAATAATTTTAATACTTCCGGTGTTTTAAAAGCTTTCGAAATAGCAGCTTGAGTTGCCTATTTACAATTACATAATTATATATTTTTGTAACTTGTTTTATCTGGTAGACTAAACTTACCATTTGTATTGCTGCAACACTGCTAACTAAAGACACATCACCTTTAGCTATTCGAGGTAAACTTTCCTGGAATTCCTTTAGTTGTTCAATTGTTGATTGTTTAACTTCTTCATACTCACTGCTGTCTAATTCATCTCTACAAAAGTAATAAGTTTTTAAATTGAAATGGTTATTTGAATAAAGTTCATACTTGCAGCTTTCAAGATCATTTAACTGTTGAACAAGCCGATCTAGTTGATTTTCTAAATTTTGTTTTAATTTTTCAGTTTCCAATTGGCCTGAAGAAGTCATTATTATTATAAAAAAATATTTATTTATAAAAATCGTTTGAAATGTTTACAATTAAAAGGTTATGTATTCACAAATGATTTTGACATGACAAAAATATTCTAGAAATTAGACTTACGTTGTATTTCTATTTCATTTTGTTATATATTAAAATGTTAAATAAAAAAAGATAGTGATAATTATTTTATAATTCTTTAAATTGATTGGTACTACCAATGCTCGAAACGGGTATTATAGTTATATAGTTATTACTTTTCCATATAGTTAGCGCTAAAATTGCAACGTGAGAGCCGCGTGTCATTTTTATTGTGCTAGACCTTTTTTCTTTAAAAAAAGTGATTATATTAACTTTTGAAAAATTAATAATAAACATCAATAAATTTTGAGTGAAGTGCCGTGTGTGGTATTTGTGTGGGTGGGTTGTTTATATAGGGGTTTAAAAACATGTTTTTGGGTTAATACTCCGCCATTTTGGATGGAACAGTTTCTTAACCTTTGATTTGTACTGAATTTTAAAACTTAGTATCAACATTTATTTTTCGTCGATTCATTATTTATTTATATTTCTGTACAAGTATTGTAATCATTTTGTTTTGGTTTTATATTTTGTATCAACTATTATAAAAGTAATTAAGTGTAATGAACAGTTTGAAATTGTTTGGGACGTGGACGCCAATAAATTGATGATATATATACACACGCATATGATACGAAAATCATTCAGAATTGACATATGCGGTTTGTTGAGGAGCTAGGACGGTGGCTGGCACGGTAAGCCAACGGTGTGTCGCCCTAGGGCCGGTCCCGAACATGAGTAACAACCAAAAACAAGTGCCTTCGGCGCCGCCGCAGCAATCCCGCTGCTATCCACAACAACCACCGTATCCTTATCAAACATTTCACAATTCAAATACTAACAAACCTTTTAAAATGGGTAAGATTTGTTCATAATTTAATGATTTAGTAATTAATTTATAATTTCTATATATGGCAAGTGTCCTTGCAAGTTCATGTATTTGGGTCATAGATAGTCTAACAGGTTGTATTTCTATGTACTCATAACTGTTAATTTATTTATATTTTACTATCTGAATAATATATTTATCTGATTGAAAATATTCCATATTAAATAGTATTTTTCTATTATGTAAGATGTATTTATTTAAAAAATTAGAAATCTCACATCATACTACGCATGTCCTTTAACTTTCAATTTATAATTACCATTGAAAAAATTCTACATGCATTTTAAATGTTAAAAAATAAAAGATTTACAATTCCTTTCTTTTCCCATAATATAAATTTTAATGTTTTCATAAATATAATCGGTAATTTTTATAAAATCCGGTGAATTTGGTATTTCTCACAATGAATTAAAAAAAGACACAAATGTAAAAAAAGATAGTGATATATGACAGTAATATGTAAGTATTGCATGAAAAGGTTCATTTGTATTCGATGAGTGTTATAACAGTGTTGCCATTATGATGTTTTTATTGGAAAAAAACCCCTATTTAAGACAATATTTTGAATATGATTCATTGTTTATCACATTTTATTTTCTAAATGTAAAATAAACTACCGATTGTAACAAATTTTTCAAAGGAAATTATCGACTATAGGCTATTGATAATTAATACTATGGTAAACATCAAAGCTACTGTATAATACAGGTATATATTTTAAATCCAGTCTTAGCTAAATACTATTAAAGAGAATTTGCTATTACGAAGGACAATTTTGAATTCGAAAATATTTTCTTTCTGCATTAAGTATATTATTATAAAAAAAAATTCCAAAATCAAAATTTTCAATAGGATTGGATATACATACATATATATATATATATTAAGTGTTATATTCAGGAGCTATACAACTATACTATATCTATATATATTAAGTGTTATATTCAGGAGCTATACAACTATACTATATCAACCAATATTTGGTTGACTCAGAAAGTTTTTGGAAAATGAACAATTATTGATTTCATTTTTCAAAGATCTTAACGGTAATCTAACAAAAATAATAGAGTACATAATAATAAAAATTTTCTCCCGTTTTATTATAAACAAAAATTATTTTGTATAATTTAGAAAAAATTGTTTAATTCAAAAAATTTACAAGAGTATAAAAAAATGAATAATTCAAAAATTCCACGAGGTGTATATGCTGATGCATACAAAATTGTGCTTAATATTTATTTCCCATTATACAACATGATAAATATTTGATAGTGTTATTAAAAAATTAAAAGCCTAATTATCGCATTATTATTAAAAATTCGTGTACATCTGGATTTTCGCATTCGAAAATTTTATGAAATTTGATAAATTCTGTAAATTGTAAGTTAAACTATATTTAACGTATTTTGTTGTTAAATTATACTTGAGATATAGCATACGCAGACAGTTTCTACGTTTTGCTCAAGTTTAACTAATATACAAAATACGCGTAAATATTGGGATAAACATTACATTTTTAAACAGTACGTTATTCGAAAGAATATAAAATCTTTACAAATGGTTTAGTGGCAAATTTATGCCACTACTCACTGACTTCCTTATTGTGAAAACGTGGAAAAACGTTTTTATTATCATTACAAAGTAATTTTAAATTATTATAAATCATTATAAAGTATAATATAAAGCGATTTAAAAAATATATATTCTACGTACAAATGTAAAGAAGTGGCAACACTGGTAAATTAAAAACGAAGCATCAAAAAGTAATCTTGAAGAACGTATGTGTGTTATGAGATCAGAATATGAAAGATTTAGCACATTTGATTGGTGTGTGATATGCGCATGTGTTATATATGTATGACTGTGGTAAACCGGTGAACTAATTGTTTCAGTCGATACAATGGCGTTGTCGCCAGCAAATTTTTCGCTACATGTCATAATATTTAATATTTTTTTAAAATATTAATTAATTTTTATTTTATAAGACAATTAAGCAAAACACATTTTATTTTTTTTTTATAATTCAAGTAATAAAAAAAAACTAGTGTTGTATATGTGTTTATATGAAATAGAAGTGATTAATTTTGTCGTCTGTGATTTGTAAAACGCCCTTATCGATTTTTCCTATTTGAGCTTCATTAAAAGTCGACACGTTGAAATTAAAACAATATAAAATAATTTTGACGTACAAAATTTTTTCATTAATGTCATTGGCAATCAATGTTTGAATTTGTTTATTTTGTTCGAAAGTGTATTGACATTTGTAATATTTATAAGATATTATTTATCTGTGAACAATATTTTAAATAATTTCAAATAATTTTTTAATCGAAATTTTCGATACTATTCAACATGTTTGGGGATGGGATTGACAAAAATTTTCGGGAAACGAAAATATGCAATCAATGTATTGCATCTCAAACTGCAAAAATATTTTTTATAAATTAAATTTTTTTTTTTTATTAAAAAAAAATTAATGTAACCCCAAAAATTTTAAAATTTGTTTGAATTATAAAAAATTTAAATATCATTTTTGTTGAATTTAAAAATAAAAAAGAAATATTTAACATCATGGTTTCACGTTTTGTATCAAATGGGCCTGTCAAACAAGAAGGTCTTTGTATCACAGGTCCACCTTATGGAATGATTTTACAAAATCGTAAGTTGTATTCCTTATTTTTTTTTCTCAATTTGTTTTATTATATTAAGTTTTCGCTTCGCACGTTTTAGTAACTTTCTCTAAGTTATAATATTTGTTATTATCATATGTTTAAATCTTTCATAATTATTGCAATGTTGAATAAAAATTGTGCCCATCTGTCTATTGCTAGACAGACCACACAAACTGGTATCTGAACTTAAGTGAAAAATCATAAATATGGTTGATCATATCTCAATATTTAATTCATAGATGAATCGATGTTTTTATCTCGTATGATGATGCCTATTATATTTGTGTATTCAAAAGATTAATGAATTATATTATTGTACGTTATTATTAGTCTGAATTGCAGCCACAAAGACCAGCATTTATTGAATACCAAAAATCTCAAAACTTGAGTCGTAATAATATCGTTCATTGACTGGGTAGTTATATTCGTTTGTAATACCCATATTTTGTAAATGAATCATCGTTGTTTCTTTAATATTTTGTTTATTAATCAATTTAGTTTCAATTGTAATAAATAATATCCATATTCATATGAAAATATGATGTCATATGTTTTATTGTTGGTTTTATTTAAGTTAGAAATTATTGATATCATTTTGTTTTCACAATATTGAAGCGGTCACTACTGAATTGATTAAGAATAGACCCCATATTTAAATAACGATTTTTTTTTGATAGTATGCCCAATAACTAATAACACTCTTATTGTTTTTATCGGAAACAAAAATTGATAGTTTTTTATCAAAAAAATAAAATTTTCAATTATATTAGTGTATCGTTATGATGACATTTTTTTTTATAATCTTGCCGTATGCATTCTTCCCTACTATCGATTTTGAAAAAAATTTGAAGTTGAATTATTGCGAAGTCAATGTAGATTTTTTTAAATGGTGTTTTATTTTGGAATGTATAAAAAAAGTTTAATGATCTCTACAATGTAGACATTTTATCGTTGGTGTGTTCAATATCATCACGGTCTGCTATTTTTTTTGTTTTAGTAAACGGCGACATTTTATTGAGATACATGTATATGGCACGTGGTTATTATCATATTTAGTATATCATATTATTTTTGTAATTTGTGTTAACAGCACGTGTAAACTGAACTAATCAATGCGTAGTAGATTTTGTTCGTAATAGAGTCGAGACGTTGCCCTTTCTGTATGCTTTGTCAGGAATTAAGGAATATTATACTTAGTGTGTAAATTTTATGGTTTTTAATAAAATTTATTTATTTGAAATTTTACTATACTCTTAATTTTCGTTATTTAAATAAATATACTAGATTTTTTAATATAATCGTATATTATAATAATATTATTTTCTCTGTAAACTCTGTTAGTGGTTGCAACTAATTGAGAGTTGTCAACTTACGTTTTTTACATTATACATGCAATTTAGTCCAGTTAATTAATTACATTTTAATTAATTAATGGTAATTGCTGCTAAATTTAAAGGTCTATTCATTCATATCAGTCACCGGTCAGACTCAGTCTTAAATAACCAGCCTATCAACGCATGTTCGCCGCGAGTCAGTTCAGTCACAGTCCAGCTTTCGTGCTATCCTTGTTCGTTCAATGGTTTATGTATTCTCATACTAAAACACAACAAAAAATGCCGTCAGTCAAATTGTAAAAACACTCTTTATTAAATTTAGATAACGTTTATTAAATTTCTCAGAAGAATATTTTTTCTGATTGAGACGGAATGACTGAACCGTGACGTGACTGATAGGTATGAATATACCGTTAAATAGGCAAATCGGGCAGCAATGTATCTTTACTATCAATAATTCATTTAAAATAAGTTCTATTAAAAAAAACAGATTCTAATTTTTTTCCGAACTAAAATGAATATACAATTTTGATATAAACCATAATTACTTTGATTGATTGTTGAGAGCTTCAATTTGTGGAAGCCCATAATGATCGTTTTTTGTCAAAGATAACTATCTATAATGGGATAAATCCCGAAACACATCAAAAATTTTACGAAATAAAAGTGGATTTACTAATTATAAAAAATCGTAAAAGGGTTTTTTTTTTTACCTTTGACAAAAAATAATAATTTCTTTCTTGGAAAAAACTAACTTTTGCAATGCTTTAAATTTTGAGTTTTTATTGTATGAGATTTGAATCTTCAAAAAAAAAGTTTCCCATGTTTTGGGGTTTAGATTTTTTTTTTTTAAATATGGATCGAAAACTATTTCTTAAAAGTGCAAGTCGAGGCTATTCAATTCATAACAAGCTATTATTGGTGACTGAATCAAAATTGAAATCTAAATAAAAAATGTCTAGATGTCAGGAAATCCTCTAATTTAACGCCGAGAGGCATTAATTCTTTTTAAAAGAAACAAATAGAACTTTTTCAAAAAGTTCACAATAATGACACGAGAAATGTAAAAAATTTGATTTCTGTTAGATCTGCTTTAGATTTAAAGAATTATATTTGTTTGATATTTCAAAGTCTTCAAAAATTTGTTTTTTCAGAATGAAAGCTATAAGAAATTTATATGAATTTCATGGGTTTTTTTTGTTGAAAGATACGAAAATTCCACTTCTTATTTATAATAAACTAAAAACCAATTCTAAGAAATAACATATAAAAAATTATAAAAAATATATAGTGAAGTTATTCGTTAAAATGCAAAAATTTACAAATGAAAGAAATAAAAAAATAAACTTATATTACTTTCAGATAAAGAGTTGAAAATCCAGGGTAAATGTAAATTGGATGACAACATAAACGAATCTTTTGAAATACTAGCAAATTCAGAATGAATTAAAAAGACAAAAATTTGACCTGACCTATGACTTTATTTATTTTCAAGCACAGCCAAATCCCCACAAACTATACATTTCGTTTTGAACCAGTAATTAAATTTCCTTTTTTAGTTGGAAGTTGACTTTTGGTATTTTCAAATGTTAGTATATTGTCATTAACAGATTAGGTAATACTTAAGTTATAGATGATAGTGCTATATTATTTAATATCTGGAACATACTTGTTGGCATAAGAGCAAAATGAAATCAAATTGTGCAAAAATTTAGTTTGCTTTGTGATGAGGGCTGTGTGAAATGTTAAATTTCCGATTTTTTTTGTTGAAAAAATCAATAATTTTATCTTTTACATATAGATTAGTTATCTAATGGTTTCGCCTCGAAATCTAACGGAATAAATTGAATTCTGTACAAACCTTTATTTTGGTATTGTTAAAGTTTTCCTAAAAGTCAGAATTGACCACGTGTAACCTTAGATATTCAAGGTCAGAGGTCCCAAAAATTAGTTTTTTGGGAATATCTCGTTTTCTTTAGTTCCAATCGTAATTTTATTTAGTTTTAAGGGATAAAATTCTCTTCTTATTTCGCCTGAAATCTTTTTCTATACATCGAATCGTTTTTGAGCTAGAGTGAACGGAGGCAAGTATTGAAAGAAATGATGGACACATCAGCCATTTTAATATTTTGACTTCAGTGAGCATTCATCGTGAGCCTGGCGCTGAAGTTCGTTCGTATGGCTAAGTACTCCATCATTTGCACCCTCTATCACAAAAAGAATTCATTGTATAAAAAAGGTTTCAGACAAAATGTGTACCGAATTATATCTTCTAAAACTTTGATATGTATAAATAATACGATTGGAGGCAGTGAACACGAGATATTATCAAAAAACTGATATTTGGAACCTTTGACCTCGATTATCTAAGGTTCTTTACACGTAACCAGTTGTGACTTTTAGGACAACTTTTATTATACCAGTTATTCTCAAGCTTCTTATTATATTGGATAAGCCAAAACAAGTGTGTGCATGTGGACGGGTCTTAACTTTATTTTGTGACTAAATTACTTGGGGGGTTTGGTATATTTTAACTACGGCATCGTACACATCAGCTAAACTTTTTATTATCGTAATAAAAAAAGCCATAATGTTTAACAAATGTGATGAAATTATTTTGCGAAGTGTACTTGTAAATTGATAAGCGAAATTAACTAATACTGAATTTCTAGCCGTATAGTTCGAATACAAACTGTATTATATTCATTACCGTTAATTATTTTGCTAACATTAATAGCTAAATAATTTTTATAAATATGTTGTCTTTACCCTAGATTCTGCATCACAATATAGTGTTTATCGGTCTGCAATAAACCTGTTTTTTTTCTGCATAATATTCATAAATTTTTTTAATTCACTTTAAAGTAATATTTATCAGTTATTATTACGTTGTGTGGTGTGAACGCCGTACAACCTTCACATACATGTTTGATTCGAGTTATCGAATATATTAAGGTAAAAAATGAAATTAAAATCTTAAAAATAATTTAGTTCAAGTCAGATTTGAACTTCTGCTTGTAATTTCTATAAATTGAAAAAATTCGGAAGTTACTCGGCTTTTGCAATCATTTCCTATAGAGAATATAGAGAGAAACAGTATTCAAATACATCTGTATAGAATTTAACACATATAGTCAAATAAACAAAAACGAGACGTCCTGAATCATCTACGTTTATTTAAAATACACTCATTTCATAGTGTATTTTGTAATTTTTTCAGATTAAAATGAATGTTTTAGATACATATACAAAATTTATTCTGATAAACAACTCAACACAATATAATAATAACCCAAGTATTTAATGTTTTTAAATAGGTATAAAAATTCAAGGGTCATTTTTTTTTAGTATACATATATAAAATTGTTATTTTTAAGGTGACTGCAATACTCACTCACTTCACCTAAAAAAAAATTGTATATCACTCAGTGAATTACAAATTCAAAACAACTCCCATCCAACTTAAATAAATATTAAATCTTTTAAAAATAATATCATAGTATTCTATATGGGTGTATTTTAATATTGGTTTCTGTCCCTTTTTTAAAACTATGAATAGTAATTCGGCGGCCAAGATATATCAAAATATAAGTCTCAAAACAGAAACACATCGTATTAGTTGTTATAAACAAAAGATGATTTTAAAAAACAAAATTTTGAGTTGATGGACTCAAAACTAAATTTTTTTTAATTTAGGTAAATTTGAAATAGAACGTAAAACTAATTTCATATATTAAGTATAAAATTAATTGATAATTGCGTATTTTTATTGTTTTTCGATCTATAGCCCGAAGACGAATCATTTCTCGAAAAAATTACAAACGATCAAAAGTTTATTTCTATCTAAAATAATACGTGAAAAACACAGTATTTGTTTCTGTATTTTTTAGTTTTCATAATTTTGTTCTTAAAATCTTACCTTCGGAAAGTTCTATTACGACAATCCTCTGTGGTCGTTACAACTTAAATCTTAAAAAATCTGGTGAATTATCTTCGAATTTTCGAATAAAACACTTATTACTATGCATTTATATAGAGGTTAAAAAGAATCAAGTTCTTGCTGCTTATTATTGAAGAATTTATTTTATGCATGGTTACTTTCAAATTTTTCTGATAATATGAATAATTGTTGTTAGGCTATGATACTTTCATTTACCTTATACTATTATATTAAAGTTTAACCAAAAATATTGTACGGAACTTTCTTAGGATGAATTTTTATTATTATATCGTTTTTATTGATACGGTTGAATTGGTTCTTGTGATTAAAATCTCTGACAGATTGTTGAATTTTGAATGTTGAAACTCACGAATTCCTCAATACATGCCTAAACATTATTGTATTTAAAAAAAGTTTGTGGGTAGCAAATTTCCGTAAGTTTTCCGCGGCTCCAAGATCATAGTAGAAATTTTGGAAGTGTGTCCAAGTTGAATCTCTGTTAAGAATTATTTTATGGAAAGTATTGTGTGAACATAATAAAAATTAAACGAATTGAAAAATTGAGCAAACAGCTTAATGTATTATAGTCTGCCTATACAGGTTGCAAATAAAATGTTGATATTAATTATCTCTACGGTATTTCAAAATATTTTAATCGAACTAATTAAGTATGACTAATACACATTATGACAAAATTTTAAATCACTCAAATCTTATCAATGTGATTTTGATTTTGTACCAATGATAAAATTTGCTAAAATTTCTCTAAAATTTTCCAGCACAAATAAACTAAAAAAATACTTTATCAAATGTTAATTACCAAATGTTATGAAATTTGGTATTCGCAATATTGAAATTAAAACTTAGAGCTTGTTGAAGAGTTTTTGTTAAAAAAACATTTCTAAAAATAAAGTCAAATTTTGATTTTCATCTTAGAAATTGTTTTTCGAGTAAAACTCTTCGACAAGCACTAGGCATTCATGTCAATATCGTGCATGCCAAATTTCTTAATACAATTAGTATCTTTTGAGTTATTTATACAGGAAAATACAATGTATATAACATATTATTGAAGTAAACAACTGTTTAGAAGCACATTCCTTTCTGTCTGGACAACTGTTGATAAACCTCGTTAATGAGGAATACTTTGTGAGTGTAAAGAAATGTTTCAAATAAAAGTAGTAAGATTCAAAAATAATGGGGGGGTTATAAAGATGGTAAGCAGAAGACAATTTTAAATTAGTGATATTTTTATCCGAATTGTAGATTCAGGATAATTTTAAATCGAAATTTTATTAATAGTTTTGACTTTTGTTTTATTTCGATTTTTCGGAGATATATTGAATTGTAAATAAATACTTAACTTTTGTTTGTTACTGTAAAATATTTTTTTTCAATAAAATGTGATATTGGGTAACATATTGTATATATGCTGCTTTCACGTTATTTCGTAATAAATTTTTGTTTATCATTTTAATATTTTAATTTCAAATTAAAAATCAATAAAATTGCTTTAATCGATTTCATAAAAGAAGGAGGTTCTCAATTCGTCTCTGTATAAATGTATATTTCTATAAGAAGTTTAAAAGAGAAGATAACATTTTATTGATTAATTTCTGATACACTTATTTTATTTCCTATAGTCAGTATTTTTAAATCCCCACCACAATATGCACAAGACAACAATTGATTAATATACATTCTTTTGAACTAATAGACCAGGGGTCTATAATTTTTGAAACCAAAAAAAAAATAAAAAATTATAGTTGGATGAAACCCATTGGAAATGGAAGAGAATATAATAAAATGAAAGGAAAAATAATTTATGAACGACTTGAGATCAGGAATTGGAAGTGAGTGAGTTTTTAAGGGTAAAACACGGTTTATCTCGATTTCCGTCAAAACTACAAGTTCTATGAAAAAAGTGAAATGGCAGAGCTGTGGGCAATAAAACGATCAATAATTTTTTTATTTACATTTTTTTCACATGATCTCAAAATTTATGTGAAAAATTGAAACAACCGTTTTTGGTTTTTTTTATTTCTTTTACAAACCTTCTTTTCTTTTTTTCACCTTATTTTGAATAAATATCGAAAAAGTACCCTAATTTTAAATCGAAAAATTATAAGGTTAGGTAAAAAAAGGTTAAATACAAAAGTTGTGTATCTTTTTATTACCTATAACTTTGCCATTTAACTTTTTTGCATTACACTTGTAGTTTTGCCGGAAATCGAAATAAAAAACCGTGTTTTACCCTTAAAAACTCACCCCTTCAACTTCTCGACGTCAGTACGCCCGTAAAATTATTTTTCCTTTTATTTTTGTTATATTCTCTTCCGTTTCCAATGGGTTTCATCCTACTACTATTTTTTTTTCATTTTTTACCATTTTTAAAGGCTTCTTCCCTGATCTACTAATAAACATCAGACATTTCATCTATTAAATATTCATTTCACGAAGTACCAAGGTTACCATAATAAAAATTCAGAGTCGTAACAGTCTATTGTTTTTCTTGCTATAGAACTCAATGCGTAGGGGTTGCAAATATAGAAAAAGAGATATCCTGTTTTCTTCGTCCAATCAAAGAATTCTTTTTGACTAGGTACTCATCATAGATCATTTGGCCAATATTTGTAAGATTTTAACATGTTAAGACTTGGAAATTTTCGCCACGTCCGCAATCGAACTCATGAACTTGAAAAAGTTTAAATTTGCCATTAGACATGAATATTCGCTTGATTGGCTTTTACAGTTTTTAAGCATAAAAAAATCCTTAAATTCCCTTATTATATATTTTCACTTCATAATAAAAAATTTGAGTCTAGACGAACACTAACACATAGACACATGTATAAACACGTACATAAATGAATGAAAATGTTATTATACCTCGCACATATTTACGAATAACATCATAAATTAATCATTTCCTTTTCTCATATTTTAATACACACAAGAATTAAATAGTTTTATTATTTGTGTGCTACATTTTATATCCGATTCTATTACTACTACTCTATAGCTGTACGTAAATTCAACACACATATTTATAATACAGTGCAACTTCGATATAACAAATCAGAAGTGAACAAGTAAATATTCGTTATATCTAGTAATTCGATAAACTGAGGTTTATTATACTAAGATTCGGTTGGTTATCTATCATTTGTTATAACGAGGTAAAAAAATAGTTTTATTCATCTCAACATGACGTATTCATCTTTTTATAGCGAACAACTTCTACTAATAAATAATAACACATTATTTAATGATGTTTCGCTTTTCTGCGACTGATGAGGAACATCTTTTCCGTTTCTGAGCCATTGCAACTAGAATCTTTAACAGTAGTGACGAGCAGCACTGTATATTACGTCATATACTAGAGGATTAAGGGCCATATTGGTGGGAACGTAATATATAGGTTATGGGTGGACAAAATTCGTTAATTAAAGGTATTTACACTTTTTTTTTATAGTTAAAAATTATAAAGAGGTTGTTTACAAGAAATCTTCGCAATGTAAAGATCTATTTTTCATTGACTCTTACAGACAATTTAAGGGTTTTACGAAGAATTTGTTAAATCGTGGACGTCGTTACATTAAGGTTGCACTGTATATAGTCACTTGTGTGTTATGTGATGCAGTATTTATAACAGATTGTGTATACATCCATATGTATATTTATATGTCATTACTCCATTCACTGTTATTTCTACACTTTATTCAGTTTTATTAAAATGAAATAGAAATTCAAAATATTACAGGAAAATTTTATATTTTTATATACTCGATATACATGATATGTCAGAGTATATTAATTTAAGTCTAAAGTTTATAATACTACCTAATATTAACCGCACAAACAATATTTTTGTATATGTGTTCATAGAAATATGTAATTTCTCCATTTTGACTGCCCATTCATCATAGATCACGATAAGTCAAAAAAACAAAAAGAGATAACGAGCTGAAATTTTGGTGACGTATTCTAGATAAAAATAAGTAAGGTCGTGAATGAGCAAAATCGGCTCTTTAGGTCCAACGGATCCTTGACCCAACTTTTAAATAGAAGAAATATTCAAATCTAAAAAATGTTCGTACAAAGGTGTTTACCACAATTTTAGCTTAAATTTGGCTACTAAAGACATATAGGTAATAATACATATTATTATTATACATGTATACATATATAACTGTATAGTCTGAATATTTATAGTATTTTATTAATCTAATTTCTGGAAATTATTAATATATTACTTTACTCTCCTGTTTATCGTTTATCTTCTTATCATTAAACTTTTAATCAGGAAATGTCCAAAAAAACATTTTATTTAAACAATAATTGGCGAATCAGTAAAAACTACATTCATCAATAAGGTAACACAAAATTTTTTCCGGTGAATACTTTTGATTGAGATAATCGTTTACAAATTGTCAAGTGTAAATAACATCCGAGTTATATATTCTCATATATAGACATATACACACATATATTCATCAACAGGATGTGTTCCATAATATAAAAGGAAATATTTTATAAATAAATACAAAAGCGTTTTTTCATAAATAATAGAAGGATGGCTTTACTTGAAATATTATTTGGAAATTTAATATTGTTCAAGTTCATGTTTAGAAGATACTCAACGGTAAATGTATGTGGTATTCACAGAGAATGTACCAATGTCTAGATATTGTGGGGAGGGGTGCACTATTGTGTTTTTTTAATAATTTAAAAAAATTAACATATGCTTAATTTATTCACTATTTTTGAATAACAATTCTATCAGTCATTTCATTTAAATTGGACGTAATTTTGTATTGATTTTATTTATACGTTATTTTTTTGAAAACTAAAATTTTCCATTTTTTCTATGTTTGAAAAAATTTTACTTACATTTTGAATAAACTATTATTGTGCTGTCACAAAAACTTTTATTTAAACGTAGCAAGTCAATAAGGAAGATGAAATAAAAATAAAATTTGCTATTTTACCCATCTAAATGTGAAACTTGGCTTAAAACCAAACAAAATTCGAAAATTAAATTAAAATTAATTCAAAAACGAATAAGTTATAAGCTCTAAAAGATTAAGATATTTATATAACATTTTTATTCACAAGCAGGTCATTTGTGCATATACCATTATTATATGTCTTAAATTTTGAAGGAAAATGCATATAAGTACCATGGACATCTATAGGACCTATTATCGTATAATAATTTTTATGTATAATCACTATGAAGATGAACATGTATGACGTCATTTATGCAAATCTTTTTTTTTTGTTTAATTAAGAATTTTAAACGTCCATATTTTGGCTATTTTTTAAGATTTAAAAAAAAATAACTTCAAATTCATGTTAGTGTAGTAAAGACGATTTAATTGAAGTGATAAAAAAATGTTCATCTTCCCTATTAGAAATGTCCGCTTGAGTACAACATATGGAATAAAAAACCAAAAAAGAGACATATGTAATGAAGACAATCTATATTGCAATATTCATTGTATTTATTGTACTTTTTCGTACACAAATAACTGAATTTTAAATTAAATACACCAAAATTGAATTAAGCCCACCAAGCTTATTTTAGTATAATCCATATTTGAATGAATAATTAATAAATTTGTTTTCTATACTAGGTTTTTTTTTTGAGATCATATTTTGTTCGATTTTCTCAATATTGGTTTAACGATTCAGAAATATTGTTTTAAGTTTACTAAAAAATATTGTTTCATAACTCCGATTTGTATATAAAATTTTATATTCAATTTATATGAAATGAATATTTGATTTATAAAACTTCATACAGAATAAACAAAACACATCCATTTTGTGTTCATATGAAAACAACATTAGAGTAAAAAAAAAAATAAATGTACACCGTTATTTAATAGTTATTTCACCTTGGAATAGTAACCTTCAAATCTGATTTGAAACACTGGCCTAGTTATATGAAATCAAATAAGATCATTTTCCGATTATATTTTTATTCATTTTATATTCTTAATTATTATTACATTTTACTATTATTAAGAGAGTTTTCTTTTAATCACATATGTTGATGGCCTATTTTCTTATATTGTTTGTTAGAGGTTATTCAATATTTATGGGGCTTCAGATAGTATACTTTTATTGATAACTCTTTATTTAATCACAAATTGACAATGTTGTTAACATAATTAAACAAATCATTGTATAATATTAAATACATCATAGCCTATAAAAATTTTTCTGCAAATTTCTGATAAGGAATTTTAAGTAACCATGAAAATACTTATCAGAGATTCATATTAAGATTTCAGCGCTATAGTAGCAAATATATAAACCACTCATAATTCACACTTTATTGACTAAAAAGCCATAATTGTTTATACGACGCTGCTATACACTATTATAAAAGACTCCATCTACTAGTATAAGTTTTATGTCTATAATGTTTAAATAATTCTAAATTGGATAATTCTAAATTATTCTTAATTATACCAATAGTATCTTTCTTAGTATGAATGTCCTATAAACAATAAATTGTGATGTATTAATAATTTTATTTTTATTTTAATATTTTTCATTTAAAAATGTGTATCTAAATATGATGGAAGCGATGAAAAAAACAATTATGTTTTCCACTTCTACGGTACCATCCATAATATTAATATTGTATAATGTCATAAACATTGTATTGTCTTTTTTTTTTAAATATAATTATTAATGAGAACTCAATTGTCATCCAATTCTGAACTGTAATTCAAAGCAAATTAATGGTAGTTATAGATGTTACAAATGATATTGATTCGTGTAACGTATAATTTAAAAAGTAATAATTTTTTGGTTTTATGTTATAACTCGAAACATTGTTAAAGTGCGTAGGCCTTATATTTAAAATGTATTGATTTTATTTTAATTGGAAATACGGTGAAATGAAGATTGGATATAGTTATAAAACTCGTCACCATTATGAACATCCGTGGCGTGACATTGAATTTTTTACCTTCCCCAAAATTGCTCAACACATGAAGTTTTGACATCAAAAATTATTCTTATATACAGTACTCCCAATTACTTTTCATAGAGAAAACGGCAATTTTAAAATACACCTATTTAGAATATAAACATACACACAAAAAATTAACATTGTTAACCAATACATAAGAATTCACTCAACAAAAGTTTGCGTCAGTTGTGTTGAGTTTTTTTATCACAATTAATTTTGTTTATCTATCGAAAACATTCATAGATTAGTTTATCTATTGTAAACTGAAAGAAATTATAAAATGCACCATAACACTAGTGTATTTTATAATTTTAAGTAAACGTGGATTCAGATCGTCACATTTTTTTAATTATTATTTGAGTATATGTATATTTTCACCTTTTTGCACTATAAAAAATAATTCGGTGAACGATGTGTGTATTCTTCTGTCACCAAATTATCGACGAGTGACATAATAGCTACGATAGTAATTACTATTACATAATTTATACTAATGATCACAACATTGTTGTTGAAATACTTTTGATCTATATATATATAAAAGTGATCTAATCGTTTGAAATTTAATTTTCATATACCTAGAATTTCTCTTTGATAATTTAATAAATAAATCTCAATAAAATAAATCAAACACAAAAGTGTAGAATATTTTATTATACAAAATTTAATTAATAAACTTAATTCTTTGGATAATAAATTTGATTGAAATAAATTTTCTCCATCAAGAATGTATTTGCCACGATTGTTTCAAACATATTAACATAAAAACGAAGGGAAGGGTTACTATATTATTATTACTCCACGTCTGGATTCAAACGTTTGTACATGCATATAATATGACATATACACATACAAGTTCATACTAACCTAGTTCCACAAATTATGCAACTTATATCATATCGATTCAAATATATATACGCCGTTTGAACTAGTGAGTAGCGGGAATCTCGTACCAAACTATAGTATATACGCGGGGAGTATATAGATATTTCTGGCTTACTTAAATAAAATCAATGACGTCACTTGTTCATATTATTTTTATATATATATAGTTTATAATCTTATTAAATCAGGTAAATATTTGGCAAAGATTTTCTGATTTTCTATGTATAAATTAAATAATTTTAGATTTTCTATGAACGTCGTATTTAAATTGATGATAATGACGCCGCGTCAGTTAGTGTATATATAATACGTCATAATATTATACGTAGATGCATAGAGATAGAGAGAGGCTACGTTCTAACTATGACGTAATTGTGAAAATACAACATTATATAGGTCAATCGATGAGGTGAATTCCTCTTACGTTGTGTATTGTTCGACGGCTACATATTATATGTGTCGAATGTTATATTTTGAATTTCTAAATTGTGAACTAGCTTTTGGTAGTTTCAGTGTAAAATTCACTTGGTATAATATAGACGTAAAATTCAATATGTTATAAATGGTATAGAGTATTTAACTATTTGGTCAACTGGCTCAGTGGCCAAAGAGCAAAGACAGTAACAGTTTTACATATTTAATTGCTTAGACTTTGAGTACAAATTATAAAATATTTATTATTTTTGAACATGCGTGTCATTGCATTTGTAGTGAGATTTTCCGGTCTATACATCGTAGTTTCTTGCACTGAGAAGCATCTTTCTTCCCGTTGTGCTCAGATAAATGGTCTAGCCTTAAATATTACTAAATACGTAAAATATCGTCAGTTTTAAGAACTGGTTTCGACATAATCTGAAATATTTCGTTTATAATAATTATATAATTACGATTACTTTAAACACTTTTGTTCATTATAACAGGACATTTATTTTGTATAAAGAAATAAAACACTAAAATAATTATTTGCCTTATCAATTTTTATTCGAAACACTCGGTTTAAATGCGATAATTAGTTTTTTTAATTTAATTTTATTCAATTTTAAAACAAACAACACTAGTTTTTGCAAGAGTGTTTTATAATCGAGAATATACACTTAAAAAATACTCAAGTTCAAGCAAGTATGGTTGTAATTATTCCATTAAATATTTGTTGAATTTTTTTCAACAATATATTCATAGATGGCCCTACTAATGCTAAAAATAACATTTTAAAGCCGATAAAAAAATTATCCGAATGAAAAATAGATTCAAAAAGTCTTTGCCCAGTATACAACAGTACATTGTGTGTAAACAAGTATAGAAATTTGTACAATAAAAATACTGAAGAGGTTAATTTGAGTTGCAGATTGTCGAATGCGAATTTATGACTTTCAATATATGTTGCGACGCATCACAGGACTTTATTATACCATTATATACCTGTAGCATTATTTATTTATTATTTTTTTTAAGTAAACAAAACAAAAATCAAACTAATATGATTAGTTGAATTTTTTTC